>SJYC01061445.1:0-38450 GCA_006408675.1 Madoqua kirkii
TGTCTAGCAATTCTTTCAGAGAGAAACTTAAGGCAATAAACTTCAAAGTTCCTTTTCATTCTAAAAATATCTTTATTTCTACCTCTTCTTGAATAATAGTTTTGCTATGTGTTGAATTCAACAAAGTTATTTTCCCTTAAAGTATTGAAGATAGTCTATTGTCTTCTTGTATCCTGGGTTGCTCACAAGGAGTCTGATGTCATTTTGATTCTTATCCTTCTGTAAGCGATTTTTTCTTTTGATTCAGACAGCTTTTAAGATTTTCTCTTTATTCTTAATGTTCACAAATTTCATTGCAATATATCTTAGGGTATGTGTATGTGTGTATGTATTAGCTATCTTGCAGCTAAAGAATCTTTAATGTTATTGAGAAATTTCCCCATAAAATTTCTTTAAATGCTCCATTGTTCCAGAATTCCCTTTTTCTCCCCTCTGAAAATACTTTAAAGCAGATGTTGAACTTCTGTGCCATCCATATATCTTAAGTCTCCTACTTTCCATGTCTTCAGCTCTGCTCATAATGGGTAGCTTTAACCCTGGTATTCATCCTACCTTCATTGGCTTTCTGTTTTTCAGGCACTCCTTGTGGTATTTAATCTACCATTGTTTACATATTTTTCTTTCCAGTTATTTTATGAAACATTCCTGTGGATTTAGGCTGAAGAGTATATGTGAAGTCTATAGATATAAACCACCATCAGTTTGCCAATTTAAGTACCTTTCCAAGCTTTCTAATATTTGTCAGCAACACTCATCATTTGTAGAGCAGGACCACACTGAGGTTTGGCGAGGAGTCGAAGAGTTGACTGAAGAGCTGGAGGAGCTAGTGAGTCTGGTGTTCAGAGTGGGGAGCTGTGAACTCCCAGCTATGGTGGAGCTGAGAGCAAACAGGCAGGCTGAATGAGAAGATAGTGTGAGAGGAGAGGTCACTTTAGTGTGTCTGGGTAGGAAAAGGTGAGCAGATGCAAGATATCAACACTTGCCATCTGCAGAAAAGGAACGTCAAAGTTTGACTTTATAAGTGAAAAAGTCTGCAGGATCCAAAGGATGATTTATCTCTGTGGGTTACCGAGGTGGGACTTAGGTTCTACCAGAGGAGAAATTTAAAAATCCTGAGCACCAAACTTAGAATAGCCATTTTGTGGAAGCTGATGTAACAAATGTGCAAATAACAGACTTCACTTGAAGACTGCCGTTTATAAAAGTTATACTTTATTTTTTTGTTCATTTCATCTTATTTTTTAATATAAATTTATTTATCTTAATTGGAGGTTAGTTGCCTTACAATATTGTGTTGGTTTGCCGTACATCAACATGATTCCACCACAGATATACACATGTTCCCCATTCTGAAACCCCCTCCCTCCTCTCTCCCCGTACCAGTAGAAAGATCAATGTGTGTTTCGTGAAGTGCAGTATCTGACTTTATACTGACCCTTCATATGATAATGAAGCAGAATGTAGCTCCTTCTCTCTCCCAGCATCATAGGTTTTTGCTGCACCCTTGACTTTAGACCTCTCAGTTCACATATACACTTTGCTTAGGTTGAGACAGCTTAACTCCATACTTGGAGCACTTTCTAGTCATTTATGAATACTCACCTGACCATAGTAGAATGCAACCACCCATAGGGTCTTGCTTCTCTAGTTACTGTTTATTTCCCCTTCATGTTGTGGCCATATCTTTGTAAAGAGAGACATGAATTATTAAAGTATGAATGTCAATAGCCCCAAATTATTTTTATTAGTAGTATGTCAATTTGTATCAGAGTTAAAGGAAGTCCCAAAGTAATAAACATAATATAGAGAGAGCAAATTAAAAGTCTCTGTATTGAGATCTTGAGCATTTTATTATTTCTTACAAAATTTTCATGCATCTGCTGCTGCTGCTGCTGCTAAATTGCTTCGGTCGTGTCTGACTCTGTGCATCATTTGTAGAGCAGGACCACACTGAGGTTTGGCGAGGAGTCGAAGAGTTGACTGAAGAGCTGGAGGAGCTAGTGAGTCTGGTGTTCAGAGTGGGGAGCTGTGAACTCCCAGCTATGGTGGAGCTGAGAGCAAACAGGCAGGCTGAATGAGAAGATAGTGTGAGAGGAGAGGTCACTTTAGTGTGTCTGGGTAGGAAAAGGTGAGCAGATGGCAAGATATCAACACTTGCCATCTGCAGAAAAGGAACGTCAAAGTTTGACTTTATAAGTGAAAAAGTCTGCAGGATCCAAAGGATGATTTATCTCTGTGGGTTACCGAGGTGGGACTTAGGTTCTACCAGAGGAGAAATTTAAAAATCCTGAGCACCAAACTTAGAATAGCCATTTTGTGGAAGCTGATGTAACAAATGTGCAAATAACAGACTTCACTTGAAGACTGCCGTTTATAAAAGTTATACTTTATTTTTTTGTTCATTTCATCTTATTTTTTAATATAAATTTATTTATCTTAATTGGAGGTTAGTTGCCTTACAATATTGTGTTGGTTTGCCGTACATCAACATGATTCCACCACAGATATACACATGTTCCCCATTCTGAAACCCCCTCCCTCCTCTCTCCCCGTACCAGTAGAAAGATCAATGTGTGTTTCGTGAAGTGCAGTATCTGACTTTATACTGACCCTTCATATGATAATGAAGCAGAATGTAGCTCCTTCTCTCTCCCAGCATCATAGGTTTTTGCTGCACCCTTGACTTTAGACCTCTCAGTTCACATATACACTTTGCTTAGGTTGAGACAGCTTAACTCCATACTTGGAGCACTTTCTAGTCATTTATGAATACTCACCTGACCATAGTAGAATGCAACCACCCATAGGGTCTTGCTTCTCTAGTTACTGTTTATTTCCCCTTCATGTTGTGGCCATATCTTTGTAAAGAGAGACATGAATTATTAAAGTATGAATGTCAATAGCCCCAAAGTATTTTTATTAGTAGTATGTCAATTTGTATCAGAGTTAAAGGAAGTCCCAAAGTAATAAACATAATATAGAGAGAGCAAATTAAAAGTCTCTGTATTGAGATCTTGAGCATTTTATTATTTCTTACAAAATTTTCATGCATCTGCTGCTGCTGCTGCTGCTAAATTGCTTCGGTCGTGTCTGACTCTGTGCGACCTCATAGACGGCAGCCCACCAGGCTCTCCCGTCTCTGGGATTCTCCAGGCAAGAACACTGGAATGGGTTGCCATTTCCTTCTCGAATGCATGAAAGTGAAAACTTAGCATTTAAATAAGTCAGGATTTTACATTATTTTAGATAACCCTGTATTGATAGTTTATAAATCAATAAACACAAGCTACTGAGGTGAGACAAAAGGATGGAAAGAAATGACAGGTAAATTGGAACGTGTAGCTAGTCCAGAAATTGAATGAAAAAGTTATCTTTGAAGTTCAAATCTGCAAGAGACTGCAGATCAGAAATGAGCAAGGTAAGCAGCCTGCAGATGTTTAAACTTCAACTTGGAAAAAGTCTCCGTGTCTCAAGCACAGAAGGAATCGGAGTTGGGTAAATCTACATTCTGGCTGAAACAGGAGTAAACTGATGAGGAAGAGGATGCTGGAAATCCATGACTTTCTCAGACTGAAAATTATTAGTTTTATAAGAATAAACTTAAGCACCAAGTATATTTCAGAACCACGTGAGATAAGGAACCCCATGCTGAAAACTGATAACACGCTTTTTTGTTCTACTTAAAATAATGACGACTATGGTCATAATCGGTTAAGCACTTGCTGAATGCCTGCTATGGTCCTGCTCAGCATCTGTGTATTATCCCTCCTCATTAAAACAACCTGATGAGATAAACATGATCAAGGCCTTTCTGTACGATAAGAAGGACTGAACATCTGGTGGGTTTTGAAAGAATTAAAAGTATGAATAGTTTGGGCTAAGGTATTAAATACAGTGGATCAGAGTGGAAGGAGAAGGGTGGAATTGTATGAATACTTTTAATTTTTTGTTATGAGTTTTTAGTGATCTTTTTTGTAGCTCCATGTTTTCCTTTTTTTCAATTTTTGGAAATAAGGCTGAAACTGACAAAGGAAAGTTTACAAAGAGTTACATTTTTAACAAGCTTTACACAAGAAATTATACCAGTAATGAAGCAAGTAGCAGCCTTTACCCAATGAAGCTGCTGACACATTTAATTAAGTACAGAAAGAAACATATCTATGACATCATGGCTGTGTATTGCCAGTGACTGGTTTTTCAAAATGATTTGCTTATGACACACCTTATAATATAATAACACAGAGCAGTGTATAATAACACAGAGCAATGTGTTAAGTATCTTCCCTGGTGGTGCAATGATAGAAGCCACCTGCCAAGGCAGGAAATGCGAAGAGACAGAGGTTTGACCCCTGGGTCGGGAAGATCCCCTAGAGGAGGAAATGGCAACCCAGTCCAGTATTCTTGCCTGGAAAATTTCATGGACAGAGGAGCCTGGTGGGCTACCGTCCATGGCGATGCAAAGAGTCGGACGTGACTGATGACTGTGCACATACACAATGTATTGAGTACTTGCAAATACATAGGTTATTTTTGTTCTAGGCTATTAGCCAAGCCTCATTTTGTACTTTGCTCTTATACTTTGAATATCACATTGGATAAAAGCAAAGTAATTTTTTTTCTTTTGAGAAACTGTGGTGACATAATCTAAACATCAACAGATAAAACAGCAAAGCATTATTGGTTTAAAAGGAGGGATGAACAGTGTAGTCAAAAGCATTATGCAAGAGGTCTGTAACTTATATTAAACCAAAGAAAGGACCATTCCCAGAATTATGATTCAAGAAAACAAGCAGCAAGGAAAGTAGCAATTTTAATCTCCCCTGAGTTTAAATTTACATTCAGGCTTCTTCTCATAAAAAATTGAATGCACAAATGACATTAGAACTTTTATTCTGTAAGATACTGTACAGCTTAAAGACTCCAGGGTTTCTAACTTCTGTAAACAATGACTCTGTCACAAAGAAGTAGATATTAGAAGTATAATGAGTTGGAGATTAACAACCCCCTGAAAGACACATGATCCACCTCCACCCCCACCGCTGTGTTGAGCTGAGTCTTTTCTGTTTCCACAGAGCATCTGTACGACCACCACAGCATTTCTGCACTTTTTCTTCCTGGCTTCATTCTGTTGGGTTTTGACTGAAGCGTGGCAATCATATATGGCTGTAACTGGAAAAATTAGAACCCGGCTTATAAGGAAACGCTTTTTGTGCCTTGGATGGGGTAAGCATATTGCTATTCCCTTTCGTGCTCTTGTTAAAATGACTTTGAACACTGCTGTAATGAATGAAGTTGGAAACTGTGATTATCCCCAAGCTGCTTTTCTTTGTGTCTAATTCAGCATGTCGAAGTGGAAATATAGGATGTTAGTCGTATTGGAACATTCTTTGAGGTTGTGGAACTTTAAAAAGAGTGAATACTGGATGGCCACGTAGCTGGTCAGTTGGTAATCAATAGTGCTCACATGGTAGTAAATGAGATCTAAGGTATCTACAAGCAAGAAATCAAAAGTATTCTCTACTGTAGGTTCTGAAAATGCAAAATGTCTTAGGAAGGTCAGTGCTCAAAACACGATGTTCTTGTCTTATACACTAACCTTGTACTGCCCACAAGAAAGCTTTGAAGAGTCCATTTCAACAGAGCCATTCACAACACAAGAGGGAGCCATCTAGACCGTGAATGAAACCACATGGCTAGTCCGTGGAGTTCTCAAAGGAAACACAAAAATTGCTGACAGGATGAATTAATTTTTCATTATAAAAAGTTGCTCGCACAGTGCCATATGAAATGGGAATCTGGAGGACCTGTACATTTCAAAGGGCCAATTCTAAAGTTTAACTGGAATTAATGAATTCATTTAGTTTAATTAGAATTAATTAACTAAATAACTAGTTTTAGAAAAAAGCTCAGGATTTTTTCACATTTTCCTTTGAGTTTCAAAAGACTTGTACTTAAAAAAAAAAAAATGAGGAAATTTGGACCAAAGATATAACTAATGAATGCTAGAGGTAGCCTGGAGAATCACAAATAAGTGGGCTTATTACCATGTCAGAATAATTCATTCTAGAAAAACACAAGACCAAGAGCACCAAGGTTATCCATCAGATTTCAGCCAGGGGCTGTTATGTTTGCACAGGCAAGTGGGAAAGCCAATAAGAAGAGACTGGAGAATGCAAGATTCTTACACGGTGTTACAATTTTTGTCAGAATTTCATGATAAAGACCATCTAAAGCTGGAATGGTACTGAATCAGGGTTTGACTAGATCCAAGAACTACAATATGTAGGGAAATGAAGACTTTCCTTGAAGTATGAAGAATAGCAATTTACAGGAACCTTAGCTAAATTATTTAACATCATCACCAAAGGTGATCTTGAGGAGAAGGGTGTATAGCTTTACAGGGTCTCCAGGTTTACAGTTAACATTAAACTGTTCTGGGTAGTGTAAAAGCTAAACCAATGGTTCTAGACTGTGAGAAAGTCTGAGAGTGGGCAGAATAGTAGCATATGAGTTTCATGATGGCAGAGTGTACCATAATAATTTAGAAAAAATTAATCTGAATTATATGGAATGAATACTGTTAGCTTTTCAGCTTAGCACCCTGAAGAGGATTTTTTTCTGACAAATTTGGTCTAGTCAATCAAAAATGAAAAGGAGAAGGACAGAAGGAAGAAAAGAAAAAGGGAGGAGATATTTTACACGTGTGTGTGTGTGTGCACACATGCATGCACATGTGTATATATACACATATAGAAAGATACATACACACATGTATACTTTATATATTATACACAGACACACAGAGACCAGTATTTGTTTTTAAAAAAGCGTTGTGTCCCTTGGAGTTCCCATCATTTAAACCTTGTGAAGGGGTGTGGTATCATTTGAAAATTTCCAGAAGAAAATAGCCAGAATAAGGAAAAATGATAGGAGGGAAGATGATGAGTGGAGGGGACACAGGTAGATGATCAGAAGATGAAGTTTTCAGTCGGAAAAAAACAAGTATGGGCTTCCTGAAAAAAAGGCATGGTGTTCTAGAACTTAAAAAAAAAAAAAAAAGTTGGCAGCTTAGGTCAAACTGAATCTCACTCACCAAACACAGGGAGTTTCTGCTGAACTTGAGCAAGGTAAGCATGATTCATAGAAGCATAAAGTAAAAGATGTCAGGTCAGAGTTGCTGCAGGGATGCTGGCACTTGAATGCCAAGAGGGACTAAGGCATGGAGTGTTACCTACCTAGAGGATCATGAGGAAAAATTGGTATAAATCTCTGACCTTCAATCAGGACTGTGAAAAGAGGATGGGTAGGAAGCCCGTTCCTCAGGGCCCTTAACCTTGTTCCTACCTTCTTGTTAGTATAAGTAAATCATAAAGGGTTAAATGATGAGATATATTTTTTTCTGTCTTATTATAAGTACAGCTTGATGTGAATCAATAAGAGGTCAACTGTACATTCCACTTCTGTGATATTCCATCATCCCAGAACATCCATTGTTTTCTTTCTTTTTATTTTTTGCCTTTCTGATTTTATACCTATAAATTCCTTTATAGGAATGTAAACCCCTAGGGAAAAAATAACTTAAAAAGATATACTAAATCTCTGTTATGAGTTTCTTTTAAACCCATGTCAAATGCAGTGGTAACCTAGCAACATCAGAGAAATGCACCGACTTAAAAACCCAGCTATCATGCTCATATTTTTGTACTTGGAAAAAAATGTATAATACTTTATGAAGTGATCCATCCATAGGTAGTTCCTCCAGTTTCGGAGTCCCAGGTCATCCTGGCTTTGCGTGAGCCTGGGTGCACAGCGGCGGTAGCCAAATGTGAAGTGTGACAATGCTTTTCTTGCAGGTTTACCAGCGTTAGTGGTGGCCACATCCGTAGGCTTCACCAGGACAAAAGGATATGGCACTGATCACTAGTAAGTCCGTCCACGGTGATAAATCTTATTTATAATTAAGTAAACTGTCAAATATGCTTCATTAGTCTTGGCTGGCACTGCTGATGGCTTGTACTCTGTCACTGAGTCATTAACAGTGGTTGAAGTCACATTATGAGGAATGATGTAAGGTGCCTTAAATGCACAGAAGTTCAGTGTAAAATGCTGCAGGGCTGTTCAGAATTCTTTCAATTTCCTATTTCTTTGTAACACCAGAGCCTTAATTTCTTTCTTTCTTTGAAATTAATTCTTGTTGGAATATAGTTGATTTCCAATGTTCTGTTAGTTTCTGCTGTACAAGTGAATCAGTTATATATATATATATATACATTTGCACTCTTTTTTTAGATTGTATTCCCATATAGAAAAAAAAAAAAAAAAAGTTGGCAGCTTAGGTCAAACTGAATCTCACTCACCAAACACAGGGAGTTTCTGCTGAACTTGAGCAAGGTAAGCATGATTCATAGAAGCATAAAGTAAAAGATGTCAGGTCAGAGTTGCTGCAGGGATGCTGGCACTTGAATGCCAAGAGGGACTAAGGCATGGAGTGTTACCTACCTAGAGGATCATGAGGAAAAATTGGTATAAATCTCTGACCTTCAATCAGGACTGTGAAAAGAGGATGGGTAGGAAGCCCGTTCCTCAGGGCCCTTAACCTTGTTCCTACCTTCTTGTTAGTATAAGTAAATCATAAAGGGTTAAATGATGAGATATATTTTTTTCTGTCTTATTATAAGTACAGCTTGATGTGAATCAATAAGAGGTCAACTGTACATTCCACTTCTGTGATATTCCATCATCCCAGAACATCCATTGTTTTCTTTCTTTTTATTTTTTGCCTTTCTGATTTTATACCTATAAATTCCTTTATAGGAATGTAAACCCCTAGGGAAAAAATAACTTAAAAAGATATACTAAATCTCTGTTATGAGTTTCTTTTAAACCCATGTCAAATGCAGTGGTAACCTAGCAACATCAGAGAAATGCACCGACTTAAAAACCCAGCTATCATGCTCATATTTTTGTACTTGGAAAAAAATGTATAATACTTTATGAAGTGATCCATCCATAGGTAGTTCCTCCAGTTTCGGAGTCCCAGGTCATCCTGGCTTTGCGTGAGCCTGGGTGCACAGCGGCGGTAGCCAAATGTGAAGTGTGACAATGCTTTTCTTGCAGGTTTACCAGCGTTAGTGGTGGCCACATCCGTAGGCTTCACCAGGACAAAAGGATATGGCACTGATCACTAGTAAGTCCGTCCACGGTGATAAATCTTATTTATAATTAAGTAAACTGTCAAATATGCTTCATTAGTCTTGGCTGGCACTGCTGATGGCTTGTACTCTGTCACTGAGTCATTAACAGTGGTTGAAGTCACATTATGAGGAATGAGTAAGGTGCCTTAAATGCACAGAAGTTCAGTGTAAAATGCTGCAGGGCTGTTCAGAATTCTTTCAATTTCCTATTTCTTTGTAACACCAGAGCCTTAATTTCTTTCTTTCTTTGAAATTAATTCTTGTTGGAATATAGTTGATTTCCAATGTTCTGTTAGTTTCTGCTGTACAAGTGAATCAGTTATATATATATATATATACATTTGCACTCTTTTTTTAGATTGTATTCCCATATAGGTCATTCCAGTATTAATGATTAAGTAGAATCATAATTTGTAAGATGTTTCTATATTTACTTTGCATGTTCCATCTTAGATGCATTTTTAAAGACCTGGATAAATCTTGACATGTTTACATTTTAAAATAGGACTCTGATCTGAGCTTCTGATTTCACAGATGATAATATATACTGGCAGCAACCACATTTTATCATGTTACTTCAAGTTTTGTTGCTGTATTAGGGAGATAGGTATTCAGATTCAATGGCCAGGGGATCAGTAGACCACATTATAGAATGCCCAGGCTACAGAAGAAATTAGAAGGGAGTAAAAGGGGGATGTGGTACCAGCCTACCCTAATCAGACCTGTAATACTGAGAACATCCTGTGGGAGAATTTGTTAAGCTTATATGTAATATTTCAAATGTAAAGCAGTGCAGTCTCATATTTTGCTTCATCTGCTCTTTAAAGTAGAAGAGACACCTGAGAAATGGGGAGAAGGATGGCATCTTGTTAGAAGTGTAAGTCTTAAAAGGAGATGTCCTATTTAATTGTCTTCAGGTTTGAGATAGGAATTGGGGCTAATTAGGCCCTTGGTGGGTTCATCTAAGTAGGAAGTGTGCCAAGAGGCACCACTGGACCTGCCATCCTAAGGAAACTTCCAAAGAATTGCAAGAACTCACATCATCAGAGCACTTGTTTTTCTCATACAATCTACAGGATGGAGCTGAGAGTGTACGCTGCAGAGCTGCCTTCCTATAGCACTGTTATCTTTAGTCTATTATTTTTCAAAATAGCATGATCTTTTGGAAAGCCACTGTGGTGGGGATATGGAAAGAAGTAGAATTACGGATGGCACAGTTCCAGCTCTCAAGGAGTGTATGACTGAAATGAATGCAGTACAAGTAGGAGAGTACCAATTTGAAGATGAATTTACACAAAACTGCAGAAGTTCAGTGGCAGTCTTGGAGACACCAAACTGAAGTGTTCCCTCATACCTACGGGCTTTTCCTCTAGGTGTTTTAAAAATAGGTATTAAATTGTTGATCTCAAAGTGGGAAAGTAGAATTTTATTAATTTGCTATTATGACCAAGGAGCAATAACTAGATGCAGACTTTGAAAACATACACACACACACACACACACATACATATACACACATACACACACACATATGTACACACACACACACACACACTGATTTACATGGTAGCATCCACTATTAAATGTATATAGTTCTATGAGTTCTCAAATGCATGAATCATGTAACCACTACCACAGCCAATATAAAGAAGTTCTTAGGAGAGAACAGGATTGTTAAGCGTTCTTTTTAATAAGTTTGTTCATTTATTTTGGCTGTGATGGGTCTTTGTTGCTGCTCGGGGTCTTCCCTGGTGGCGGTGAGCAGGAGCTCATCTCGAGCTGTGATGCTTCTCACTGGGGGAGCTTCTCTTGTTTCGTGATGTGGGCTCTAGGGAGCAATGGCTTTGGCAGTTTGAGCACGCGGGGTCAATAGCTGCAGCGCCCGGGCTCTTGAGGACAGGCTTAACAGTGGTGGTGCACAGACTGAGTGGCACTGTGGCCTGTGCCATCTTCCTGGGTCAGGGATCAAGCCTGTGCCTCATGCACTGGCAGGTGGACTCTTTACCACTGAGCCATCAAGGAAGCCCCAGGTATTGTTGATTGTTGATTGCTGTGCACTTTGGAGGCAGCATGCTGATTCAGGGAACTGAGAACTAATATGAAAGGGTCAGAGGTCAAGGAGAGGTGCATGAAGTGGTAGACGTAACTCCATCCGGAAGACCTCTTGACAGTCCTTTGCTAGACAAAATGAGCATTTGTACCTGAATGGTTACTGTCTTTGTCCATGAAAACCTGCACCTCTTGGGGAATCTAGTAATTGAAACAAACACAGCTGTACTTATTTTCGTTCAAAAGCTTATCTTTAGTGATTTTTTAGCAGTCTGGGAAAAAGTAAAATTGGAAGAAAGAAAAAAAAAACCCATGCAAAATGTAGATTATCTGTTCCCTACAATGATGGCTTTTAAACCAATATCTTCCACTATCTCAATGGCCTCAGGAATAACAGGTAAATGGCATGTATAAGTCTCTAAAAACACACTGTTCCTGCTTCCGAGTATACTTGAAAAATTTCGTAATGGATATAAAGCAGCATTTTGCATAACTTAATAGTTACATTTGTTCTAAAAGTTACTGTAAAAATCTCACTGCAACAGTAATTTGTCTAAAATGTTTTAACTGTCTGACAGTAAAGCCTCATAATCAGAGTTTCTTTTCTGTGAGAGGTATGTGGTGTTTGTTACTCACAAAGTATGCTAATTTTAGCTTTTTATTTGTATCTTCCATGTATTTTTTTAAAAACTATGAACCTTTGAAATATGCCAGAATTCCAAGACTAAGCACATAGTCCAAGCTATTTGTGTCGCACGTTAGTGATCTAATACGTGTCACTAATTGGTGTTAGTTTTTATCTGATGTTCTTTCCAGTTGCTGGCTCTCTCTTGAAGGAGGTCTGCTCTACGCCTTTGTGGGACCTGCAGCCGCTGTTGTCCTGGTAAACACCAAAATCAGCTTAATTGTTTTTCTTAACAAAGAAAGTCTACTCTGCTTCCATTACAGTGACACTTTCATATTGATTATGCAGAAATTTTAAAGTTGATGAATCGTTACTTAAATTGTAATGTTGACATCTATCCAGTGTTTTATTACACTAAAATATTCTTATTTTGATTCCTGACGAATACTAAGCATGAGAGCATGGGATTTCTCTTTCAGGAATTTCACATTTGTGAAGAAGTTTGAGTTAAGTTTCAGTAAATTCTTCCTTGTTAACATATAGAATTTCCTCATTATTATTTCACCTTTATACTTTTATAATATGATCTACATAATTATTCAGATCTTTTCATTTGGTGTCTGGGGCTGACACCATATATCAACAAGAAAGTGTATGTTCATGTGTCAAAGTTTCTCCTTCTCACTGCTGCAGATGTTTTGAACTGGACATTTATTTGCTGTGGGGTTGTCCTGTGTATTTATCAGAACCACTGGCATCTACCTGCTAAACAGCAATGGTACCCTTCAAGTTGTAATAATCAGAAAATGTCTCCAGAGATTTTGCAATGTTCACTGAGGGTACAAATCACCCCCCTCTAGTTGAGAACTCCTACCATATTTATGCATGAAGTTTTACAAATTTTTCTTTTCGGAATCACAGAATAATTCCTTTGCATGTTTATTTATAGGAACATGAAAATTTTCCACAAACTTGCCTTTCCTCTGTGTCTCTGAATTTATTGATTACAGATCTTTCTTATCTAATAAATCTTTGAAAAATGTCAGAGAAAAAAGAAACAATCTGAATTAAATACAAAGATGCATTTCACTGTACAATCAGATTTCTAACTGAAAAGTTACCTTTTCAATTCTTGAATCTTTCAATAAGTTGGACGCTGGATATATCTTTCTTAATAGCCCCATGTGGTTTTCTTTCTTTAAAGTATGTTCTTCCTCCTCTAAATTATAAAAGGGCGCAGAAACTTGGTGATTTACAAGAAAATCTAGGCATGAGTGTTAAAATAGCATAGGAAAACTAAAACTATAAGACATAGTTCTAGCCACTGTGTTGAATTTTTATTTAATCAACTGAATTATTTCCCTAGGCTTCTAGATTAATATGCATATAACCCTAAAGTGAAGAAACAGTGAGTATGTGTGTAATTGAAAGACACTCTTTGGAGTGGTGATGAAATCTCTCATGTTTAAATTGTAGATTGATAGAATCCACCGAATACAGTTTTGTTGTTGTTGTTGTTCAAATATAGATAGACAAAGATGAGTCAGTCTTTCGCTTGATCAAGTGATATCTTGTTAGGGAGTTATGAAGAGTGGCCCCTTCTAAGTCTTTACCTAACAGTTTCTTTGGATCTTCTTTATACCAGTAATTAAGCAGACTCTAGCTTTATATTCCATCTGCTCAAAGTATATTGGAGAAGTAAAAGTTTCTTTTTTATTAACTAGCCATCCTGCTTCATTTAAAACGTATTTTTCACAAGCTACTAGTTGCAATGTACAGGCTTCACCATTTGCAGTGGGTGTCACACCAAGATTCTTTTGACCATGGAGGGTAAGGGACAGGAAGGCAAAAAGGAGAAAATATTTTTCCTCGATTATCTTGGTTTCAGCATTGTACTGGATTCCTTTATCAGGAAGTGCCAGTAGGTTAGAGAACCCAGCGCACGTATAATAAAGCCGCTGCAACCAGACCACAGCTCTCTCTACAGCATTTTACAATTTGACTTGAGAAAGATGAATATGTGTGATTCCATCTCAGCTGGGTTATGCAAGAGACCTTTTAAATGGATAGAAGAGTCTTAGAGATGCTGAGACTGGTTCAATAGAGCATGTTATAAAAATTAGTGTAAGTGTTCATCTGAAAGGATGCTGGTGAATTGAGTAGCCTTTCCCCTTTGTCCAGAAAAGCAAGGTGCATTAAAATGCCCCCAGTCTCATGGGAGAAAACAATTGCACAGCATGAAGAACTGAGGCATTCTGTTCTCCCAGTTCCGGGCAATGACAACCTTAGCACCTTTGCCTGGCAGGACTCACCCTGGCTGCACTTTGCAAGACATAATCTTCTGATACCCAGACATAGTGTAAAGCTCATTAGTCCATTTGTTTTATTCAGGGATGATTCAGAGAGAAGAATGCTAGATTGGCATAATATGGCAATTTAAAAGTTAGGCTGTGCAGTATTAATTTCCTCAGTGTTAACTGCAACACATGGACAGTAAATGGGCTGAAAGTCCTTCAGAACCTTAAAGTAACCCACCTAGCCAACTCACGAGAATCCTTTAAGAGATGGACACTAGCACTACTGGTAAATTGCCCTGTTTTCCTGTATGCACTTATAAAATATTTGAGAAGGGCTTCCTGTCACTACCATTGTGAGTATAGAATTCTGCCAAGGTTGTGAATGGATAAAAGTGGATTCTCGAGAAAAATCAGGGACCTGATTCCCTTCAACCTTTGTTTCTGTCTGACAGGTCAACATGGTGATTGGCATTTTGGTATTTAATAAACTTGTTTCAAGAGATGGGATCCTAGATAAAAAGCTCAAACACAGAGCCGGGTAAGCTGCAATTGGTGGATTTTGAAGGGTGTTTACAGAGTGTCCCATACACCAGTCCCAGATCACCGACTGCATTTGACTGGGCCTTGGATTTTCTGGTGTGTATGGTGGACTATGCTATTCGAGCCTCCAACGGGCTATTCTTAAGAGGTGTCAGCAAAATCTGAAAATAATTTAAAAGTCTATTAAGAAAATCTGGATTTGTTTGTGTGTATTGCCTGTTTGTAAGATAAGAAGATTAAACATTAAGGCTAGATTTGAAATAATTGTTCTTGGATGAGACTTTCAAAGACCACCCAGTTTTAGTCACAAAGGACAGGAGGGTATATTGAACCTAATTTCAGTATGGGACATGACAGAATAAGGACAAGCAAACCTTAGTAGGGCAAAAATATTGCATCTTATTTGTTCACTGTATATATCAAGAAAATTCTTCACTTGAAATAATTAGGAAACACTAGTTTTATCATACATTCATTTTTATGATGTTTTCACTATAACTTGCTAGAAAGTTACTCATAATTTTCACTTGCACATTTTAACCACTTATAAAATAATGCAAAATATCTCCTTTAATTTTACTGTTATTATAATATCACCATATCTAATGACAATAACATTTATAAGCAGGTTGGTAGCATCTTTTTAAAGTTATATCATTAACTCATAAATCTGTAAAATCTTGAATGAAATAATAATGTTTTTGAATTTTCCTTTGAATCTTTTCTTATAAAAAGTTTGTAGCTTTCTCCTTTCTGTTTAACTGTAGCCCCATTCAAAGCTCACCCCCGATGTTCTTATTTCTTTAATAATCTATGGTATCCTTAATGGTCATAGTATTTTATCACTGGCTGGTAGGAATTTTAAATTGTTCGAGTGTTTATACTCTATGTAAGAATTTAAGAGACAAGATAGGCTGGGCATTTTTCCCCTGTTAAACAATTAGGTTTAATGGCTTTCAGTATGAAGTTGGATATCATTTAAATCAAACATTAGAACTGCAGTGATATAATAAACACATAATTGGTGGTTCCTTTCTGAGCGGGAATCACTTCCCATCTGGAGACCTCTTTCATTTCAGATAAGTCGCTAAGGCAACTTTAAACAAGCAGACTTGAGCTTGCATAGACATTGAGCTTCCTATGCCATTTAAATTAGAAACTTTCATACTATTAATCAATAGTTTGAAGTATGGTTAAATTGGAGCAACAGCTACTTCAGTTATTTCTGCCTAGGTTAATCATGTTAGAATAAATTGTTTACACTGGGTACTGGATATAGAAACTCATTTCTGCCACCAGTGGTGTAAAGTTGTATAATTATTTGCTAAAATTGAGGGTGGAGTGAGTTAGTGGTTAAGATGAAGCTTGAAAGTAAAAGAGAAAATCATGCTCAGAAAATCAGCTAATCATGCTTAGCTCTGCAATTTCTTAGCTCTGTGTGTCTTTGGGCATGTTATTTCATCTTTCTATAGCTCAGTCTTCTTACCTGTAAAATGGAGGTAGTAACTCTTGCTTCATGATAGAGTATAAGAAAAAAAAAATGAGTATAAAGCATTCACTAGAGTATCTAGCAAATAACAAGCAAGCACTCGCTCACCATTGGTGACTCTTGTTATGAGGGGTGAGATGAAGAAGCCAAGCTGGACAGCTTGTTTGCTTGTCAAGCAGGCACCCGTGATACCACCATTCATGACACTGAGGTCAGAAAAAGGGACGAGATTATCAGAATAAGCATAATGCTAAGGATTTAGGAAAGTCAGTCAGTGTTATTTTTCTCATTTGATTGTTTTATATGTAATATGCAGTTTGATTCATGTAACTCTTTGTAAGGCAGAACATAGGTGTAGGAGAAATGACATTATGAATATAGAAATTATCCATTCCAGTCTACACATTAATTTTAAAACCCCTGTTTCTAAAAATGTCATAGAAGTTGCATCTGTTTTACTGGGAAAACTGAGTCAAACAGTTGTTGTTGTTGTTTTTCCTTGTTCAAAGGCTACTATTAGAGAAATACAAATAAAGTTAATACAAGTTAAAACAGCAGAATGTTGGTTACTGTCCAAAGCAGGAAAAGATTATTAATAAATTAATGATTCTAGGCTTAATTTTTTATAATAGAAAATGCTATTTTAGCTTAAAGATTGAAATCTGCTCTCTCTTCCAATGTGTGCCTGAATGAATTTTTCAGATCTGAACATTTGCAGCGAAGTTTTAGTTCCCAGAGAAGTAGTGAGGCCAATAGCACAGACTTCAGTGA
Organism: Madoqua kirkii; assembly: GCA_006408675.1. Classification (NCBI taxonomy): domain Eukaryota; kingdom Metazoa; phylum Chordata; class Mammalia; order Artiodactyla; family Bovidae; genus Madoqua; species Madoqua kirkii. The sequence continues at coordinate 16,966 of SJYC01061445.1, forward strand.
AGAACAGATAATCAGAATTATCTAAAGAAACATCAGTCAAGAAGCTAACTGATTAATTTAATTGATACTCTAATTGTAAATATAGACCATTTCAGGTTATTAGAATATATATATATATACACATACATAAATACAAATATACGTATATATATATATATAAATATATATATATATCAAGTATTTCTTTTGAAACATTATAATTTGGAATCAAATATAGTACCAACATGGAGAAGGAAATGGCAACCCACTCCAGTATTCTTGCCTGGAGAATCCCATGGTCGGAGGAGCTTGGTGGGCTACAGTCCACGGGTTGCAAAGAGTCGAACATGACTGAGCAACATGTTCTATTGTATCAACATATTCCTCCTCCCATTTTACCTACTTCTTAATCTCCTTTCTTCTTTTCATCATCAATTATTGCCAAGCAAATAGTTTATGCTCAATAAAGATTGATAAAAGAATGGGTGAATGAATATTAAAACAATAATACAATAATTTGACAAGTTTTGTAATATCCAAACTAGGATAACTATTTCTAATACATAAAGTATAGTTAGCTACCAAGGCGAATTTATTGCAAATATAAACATATATTAAGTGATATTTGGAAAAGAGTGAAAATAAGATAAAACGACGTGTCTTTTTAGAACATCTCAAATAAGATATTTCATTTTCTCCTTTTTTCCTGCAGTGGAACTTTCTTATCTGCCATTATGAAGTATATAATGTAAAGAATATTGGTATAGGCATTCTCCTGGGAACAGATGCAAACACACTGGCCACTGAACCATTCATGAACCAAACTGGGTAGACTATTATTAGTTATTCCTTGGGAAATTCTGATACTTGTGGCTAGTACCTCTGCCCTATTTTGAATTAGTAAAGTGAATAGTTTAGAATCATATTCTCCACCCCCACATCTAACTCTGAGAGTTTTGATCTTTCTCATGGGGTCTACTGATTAATTTGCTCCCTTAATAACTTTCATATTTATCATCTTACCAAAGTTCGATTCACCAATGAAGGCACCTCTTTAAAAGAAACCAGACATTCTGAATTATGAGCCCCTTGTCACTTTCTCTGTTCTACCATTTATAGTTTAAATGTGGTACTACAGGTCCAACACAGTATTAGTCTTTTAAAAAACCTACTTGGAAAACCTATCAGTTCAGTTCAGTCCAACTCTTTGTGACCCCATGGACTGCAGCACACCAGGCCTCCCTGTCTATCACCAACTCCCGGAATTTACTCAAACTTGTGTTCATTGAGTCAGTGATTCCATCCAACCATATCATCCTCTGTCGTCCCCTTCTCCTCCTGCCTTCAATCTTTCCCAGCATCACAGTATTTTCAAATGAGACAGTTCAGTTCTTCACATCAGGTGGCCAAAATATTAGAGTTTCAGCTTCCGCATCAGTCCTTCCAAGGAATATTCAGGACTGATTTCCTTTAGAACGGACTGGTTGGATCTCCTTGCAGTCCAAGGGACTCTCAAGAGTCTTCTCCAACACCACACTTCAAAAGCATCAATTCTTTAGCGCTCAGCTTTCTTTATAGTCCAGCTCTCATATCCATACATGTCTACTGGAAAAACCAAAACATTCACTAGTTGGACCTTTGTTGGCAAAGTAATGTCTCTGCTTTTAATATGCTGTCTAGGTTGATAATAACTTTTCTTCCAAGGAGCAAGTGTCTTTTAATTTCATGGCAGCAGTCACCATCTGCAGGGATTTTGGAGCCCCCCAAAATAAAGTCTGTCACTGTTTCCACTGTTTCCCCATATATTTGCCATTAAGTGATGGGACCAGATGCCATGATCTTAATTTTCTGAATGTGAGTTTTAAACTAACATTTTCATTCTCCTCTTTCACTTTCATCAAGAGGCTCTTTAGTTCTTCTCTTTCTGCCATAAGGGTGGTGTCATCTGCATATCTGAGGTTATTGATATTTATCCCAGCAATCTAGATTCCAGCTTGTGCTTTATTCAGTCCAGCGTTTCTCATGATGTACTTTGCATATAAGTTAAATAAGCTGGGTGACAATATACAGCCTTGACATACCCCTTCCCCAATTTGGAACCAGTCCATAGTTCCATGTCCAGTTCTAACTGTTGCTTCTTGACCTGCATACAGATTCCTCAGGAGGCAGATCAGGTGGTCTGGTATTCCCATCTCTTGAAGAATTTTCCACACTGTGCTATGATCCACACAGCCAAAGTCTTTGGCATAGTCAATAAAGTAGAAGTAGATGTTCTTCTGGAACTCTCTCACTTTTTTATGATACAACAGATGTTGGCAATTTGATCTCTGGTTCCTCTGCCTTTTCTGAATCCAGCTTGAATATCTGTAAGTTCTTGGTTCACATACTATGGAGACCTCACTGGGAGAATTTTGAGCATTATTTTGCTATCGTGTGAGATGAGTGCAATTGTGTAATACTTTAAACATTCTTTGGCATTGCCTTTCTTTGGGTTTGGAATGAAAACTACCTTTTCCAGTCCTGTGGCCACTGCTGAGTTTTCCAAATTTGCTGGCATATTGAGTGCAGCACTTTCACAGCATCACCTTTTAGGATTTGATATAGTTCAACTGGCATTCCATCACCTCCACTAGCTTTGTTCATAGCGATGCTTCCTAAGACCCACTTGACTTCACAGTCCAGGATGTCTGGCTCTAGGTGAGTGATCACACCATCATAGTTAGCTGGGTCATGAAAATCTTCTGTGTATTCTTGCCACCTCTTCTTAATATCTTCTGCTTCTGTTAGGTCCATACCATTTCTATCCTTCCATCTTTGCATGAACTGTTCCCTTGGTATCTCTGATTTTCTTGAAGAGATCTCTAGTCTTTCCCATTCTATTGTTTTCCTCTACTTCTTTGCATTGATTGCTGAGGAAGGCTTTCTTCTCTCTCATTGCTGTTCTTTGGAACTCTGCATTAAATGGGTATATCTTTCCTTTTCTCCTTTGCCTTTCACTTCTTTTCTTTTCTCAGCTATTTGTAAGGCCTCCTCAGACAACCATTTTGCCCTTTTGCATTTCTTTTTTCTTGGGGATGATCTAGATCACTGCCTCCTGTACAATGTCATGAACCTCCGTCTGTAGTTCATCAGGCACTCTGTCTAGCAGATCTAGTCCCTTGATTTGATTTGTCACTTCCACTGTATAATCATAAGGGATTTGATTTAGGTCATACCTGAATGGTTTAGTGGTTTTCCCTACTTTCTTCCATTGAAGTCTGAATTTGGCAATAAGGAGTTCATGATCTGAGCCACAGTCAGCTCCCAGTCTTGTTTTTGCTGACTGTATGAAGCTTCTCCATCTTTGGCTGCAGATAATATAATAAGTCTGATTTCAGTATTGACCATCCAGTGATGTCCATGTGTAGAGTCCTGTCTTGTGTTATTGGAAGAGGGTGTTTGCTATGACAGTATGTTCTCTTAGCAAAACTCTGTTAGCTTATGCCCTCTCTCATTCTGTACTCCAAGGCCAAATTTTCCTGTTACTCCAGGTATCTGTTGACTTCCTCCTTTTTTATTCCAGTCTCCTATGATAAAAAGGACATCTTCTTTTGCTGTTAGGTCTAGAAGGTCTTGTAGGTCTTCATGGGACCATTCAACTTCAGCTTCTTTGGCATTACTGGTTGGGGCATAGACTTGGATTACTGTGATATTGAATGGTTAGCCTTGGAAACGAACAGAGATCATTCTGTCAATTTTGAGATTACACCCAAGTACAGAATATCTGACTCTTTTCTTGACTATGAGAACCATTCCATTTCTTCTAAGGGATTCTTGCCCACAGTAGTAGATAAAATGGTCATCTGAATTAAATTCACCCATTTCAATACATTTTAATTCACTTATTCCTAAAATGTTGAAATACAGGGAAAGCCTGTATTTTATGGATAAACATCACATGGTAATGGATGAAAGACCACAGAAGATCACTTCAAGGTGTTTTGAAGTTTGATTCAAATAATTTCATTTTGGTTTCTCCTAAGAAAGTAAGGTTCTATTAAATTATTCATTTACAAAATACTCCTTTCTAAAGAAAAATATGTCAAGTTTTTTTACTGTGTGTCTGAATTTATCCATAGAATCCTCTAGACTTGAATATACCATTTAAAAACTATTAGGTTTATGTCTGTGACAAAATGTTCAGAAAGAACGTTTTGAACTTAGTAACTATATTAAATGTGTCTCATTAAAGCTAAACTATCATTCTGTTAGCAACTAATACTTCATTAAATTTATCAATCTCTATATTCAGATCATTCTAAAATATAGGCAATACATTGATGCTAAATGAAATTTCAAAATGTAAATATGTTGGGTTAAAGGCTACATCTTCCTCATAGGACTAAAAGCTTATAATATGTGTGTCCTTATGTAGGAGTTCTGAGATACCTGTGTGTGTTTCAGAAGGTTTTAATTGATATTATGTTCCTCTTGTAAATGACATTGAAAATCTCTGAAAGTAGGAATCCTTACCTGTTTGATTATCAAGGTTCTGCATAAAGGGTTTTCACTATATGTTCACACAAATACATACTTACGTTTAACACAGTGTATTGGGCAACTTTGACCTGTAGATTCAAGGCCCAATTATGGTATAAATGATCAAAATATGCTTTGCATGTAACAAAGGCCCATATTATTAAATGGTAAATGTTACAAAAATAATGTGTAGTGTAAATGCATCTTTAAACATGACCGAGAAAACCCCTCTTTGATAAATATGCTTTTCTGCATGAAATCATATTTAACAGCTAACTTATAGCGGCAACTTTTTTGGTGACAATTCAATATCTTGTTCTTTTTGTGGGTGTTCTGTTTGTTTGCAGTCAGATGAGTGAGCCTCATAGCGGCTTGACGCTCAAATGTGCCAAGTGTGGAGTAGTTTCAACAACAGCTTTATCAGCCACCACCGCCAGTAACGCCATGTTAGTCCCAATCATTTACATCTTCTTGTTACAAATGTTTTACCGTGCATGTGAAAAAATGCTATGATGGAAAATAAATCATATTTGCTAATATTAGAACTAAGAACATACGTAAATGTTTGTAATTTGCAACTGCTTTTATAACTATTGTGAGATTGCTTATCAAAAAATAAGTAAAACTGTGGAATCTTATCTGCGTTGTGGCTTCCAAGTTAATATGTTGGTGCCACATACAAGAATGCTTTGTTGAACGGGGATTAGGTTATGGCCTGAGGTGTACATGCAGCTACATAATGCCGCTGCTTCTCTTCCAACAGGGCGTCTCTCTGGAGCTCGTGTGTGGTTTGCCCCTTCTGGCTCTGACGTGGATGTCTGCAGTTCTGGCCATGACAGACAAACGCTCCATCCTGTTTCAGATACTTTTTGCCGTGTTTGATTCATTACAAGGCTTTGTGATAGTCATGGTCCACTGCATTCTTCGAAGAGAGGTGAGAAAGGTCATTCTTGCAGGAGATTTAGTATTTTCCATGCTAATAAATAGGATCTTTTCTTTTAATAACGGGATCTTGAGATTAAAGCTGATCTCCTCTAAAGACAATTGTTGGATCATCAGTGCTAAAGGAAAAGGTTAAGGCAAAGGGGACTCCTTGGATTCTGAAAATGACAGATTAAAACAAATGGTACCAAGCAAGGGGAAACACCAAAAGAGGTGCCAAGAGAGGCTATGATACAATCACAGGTGTAGATAAGAGGGTGGGCGGCCTATCTGTAAAGATAATATGATGCTGTTTCTTAAAGCTGTTCCCTAGCTCATGCTTCTACACATGGCGTAACCCCATTCCTCATACTTAACTCATTTTGTTTTAGATAGAAAATGTTGACGATGAATGAGCAGTTCTTTTGTCTCTGTACTGAGGTGGGGTTACAGTTACTCAAAAGGGATGATCTCTGTACAGATTTGATGCTTAGAAAACACACACACACCCCCACAAATGGCCGCAGTGGAGCATGATGGACAGTCCCCAAGGACTGTAGATCTACAATCACAGCGTTTCTCCAGGTTCTGGTGAGCTTTGCTGGTAGCACAGAGAGAAGGAAGTCATCCTTCATGCACTGAGACTGGCTTGCACCAAGTCTGTCCAGATGAGTGATGGAGTTCACACTTAAATTGTTTAGGGATAAAATGTTGTTTTCCAACTGGTGCAAAAATTATTCTGCGTGCTTGCAAGCAGTGACACAGTGTTTACAAGGTTCCTGAGTCATTTTAGCGTTCACTCTGGGGATGGTGGTGACTAAAACATACAGTGACACAGTGCCGTGCTAGTAACTTTGAGAAGATGGTATCCACTGTCATTTCATATCATCTGCTTTCATAAGAACTCTATTATGATGTGCATATTGCAGAATGACACATGTGCGTCTGGGTACACATCCCACAGCTTTTACAGTGATGTGTGAAGGTAAGCAAAGTTTTTACCTCATTCACCAGATGAGGAGAACAATGTTTCTGAGCTCCTTTAGTATAATACAGATGTCAGCCACAAGCCCACAAGTGTATTCCAATAACACTGTATGATGAAAACCAAGGAAAATAGGAGAATGACTTCACATTGCAAGGGGAAAGGGAATTTCATCATTTAAAAGGTCTGATCTAGCTCACCATTGCCAGGACATCACAAATTACTACCTAGAATATCCGCATTAAAAACATTTTAAGCATTGAATTTTTCATAGGCCAAAGTTGCATAAAAATGTTCTTCTCCAACCATAACTATTAAAGGGTTGTTGCTGAACCACAAAAAGATGCCGTGATTCTTGGTCTCCAGAGGAGAAGAATTCAATCCAGGGCCAGAGATAAGGCTTGATCACTCAGAGCTTTTGTGTAATAAAGTTTTATTAAAGTATGAAAGAGACAGAGAAGCTTCTGACATAGACATCAAAAGGGGGCAGAAAGAGTACCCTCTTGCTAGTGTTAGCAATGGAGTAATATACCTTTTAATTCATTATTACAATGAATCAAAAGAATGTCTCAAGTTTGTGAAAATTTTACCAGACCCACTCCCACAATTTACGTTTTAGGATAGCAAGATTAGAATTTAACAATAGAAAGATCCTGCCAGACCCACTCCCATAATACCTTCTAAGATATCAGGATTAGTCAGAAGGTTTTCAGGAAGGAGAAACTGTCCTCCAGCCCAATACATTGTTGTTTTATAATCCCTAGTACAGTTTAAACTGAGTTGTGTAATTGACTAAGACTATGGAGAATCCCAGGGACAAGGGAGCCGAACAGGACTAAAGTGACTTAGCAGCAACAGCAAGGAATATAGAGGGGAAAAAAGTTTGTCCTTTTCTCCTCCTTGAGAATTCCAGACCCCTATCTCCATCTCAGGGGAGCCTGGTGGGCCCCCGCCTGTGAGGTTGCACAGAGTCGAACACGATTGAAGCAACTTAGCAGCAGCAGAAGCAGCATCTCCACTTCGAGAGCCCTAGACCCCTTTCTTCTTCACAGGGACCCTGGACTTCTTATCAGTCTGCCTAGGAATTGACTCTCTCACTATCCTGAGAGTTTTCTGTGTTAACATTATTTCTAAAATGTGTATGTAACAAAATTGTTCTAAGTGTGTGGACACTATACTTTTTTGATTGATGATTCAGGATGAACAATGTGGGCTGTAAGGACGATACATGATTTATCTGCATAAGATTTTCAGAAGATATTAATACTTTAGGTGTTAAAGAGGAGAAAATGTCCCATCTCTAAATTAAGTCTTTATTTTTCTTCAAGAATAAGCTCTCTAAAAAGCCTTAGGCTATGATCAAAATATTCAGGTTTTAAAGTGACAGATATTTTGTTGGCTCATTATCAAATTTGTACTGCTTACATGAAGAAAAATACTTGGCACAAAAATTCAGTTCTATCAGAACTTTTCCATATTTGCTAATTGGGTTAAAAATTATCAAAAACATGAATTAAGAGTTCAGTTTCAGTCGCTCAATTATGTCTCACTCTTTGCGACCCCACGGACTGCAGCACACCAGGCCTCCCTGTCCATCACCAACTCCCAGAGTTTACTCAAACTCATGTCTGTTGAGTCGGCGATGCCATCCAAGCATCTCAGCCTTTTGCCATCCCCTTCTCCTCCCACCTTCAATCTTTCCCAGCATCAGGGTCTTTTCCAAGGAGTCAGTTTTTCACATCAGGTGGCCAAAGTATTGGAGTTTCAGCTTCAGCATCAGTCCTTCCAATGAATATTTAGGACTAATTCCCTTTAGGATGGACTGGTTGGATCTCCTTACTGTCCAAGTGACTATCTTAAGAATAATTAAATTAAATCATATATAACTTCTGTTAAATACGTGTCTGTAAATATATATTTTCTGTATTAATAGGAAGCAAAATATGGACTTTGGGCCCTGTTGTTGCATTTTCAGTGGTTAGTTCAAATTGAATAATTTGATTGTTGATAAATTAATAGCAGAGTGTCATGTCTCTCATTTTAACACTGAAGTCATAAATTTCACATTCAGTAGTTTTGCATTGACCCTTAAAAATACCCTGCAACATTGCTAAAATACACAGAGAAGATTTCAGTTATAGGCAAGTCTCTTTCAGAATTCTTCAGTGGAAATTTTATTGGAAAACCGAAAGAGCCTCTTAAATTTTGCAAATTCCAAAGAATGCATCATAAGCGTATCTAACTGAATTCATAGAAGTTTTGTGTGTGTGTGTGTGTGTGTGTGTGTGTGTGTTTGACCTTCTAAATGTGTATTTCCAGACACTGTTTGTCTATCTGGCTATGTGTGGACACACAGCTCTAGCATTAACCACAGTCCAGGAGAACGAGGCACCTTTCGATGTCCTTAGTGTCTCAGGTGAACCAACATTTCATAAAAACACACCAGAGCAAATGAACTCAATAGCTACCTGTAAAATATTGGGTAATGACTCAGATCTATCACTCTACTTGATTATCTGATAGGAGTTTTATGTCTACTGCTTTTTTTCACTTTAAAACATTTCCTTCACATTCAAGATAATTTGTATGTACTCTGTTTTTTTTATTTCTTTAAAATTTATGGTGTGCTTGCTATGTGCCAGCACCTATGCTAGATTTTTTTTTTAATTAATTTATTTGTTTGATTGTGTCACATGGCTTATAAGGTCTTAGTTCCCCAACCCGCCATCAAACCTGGATCCTTAGCAGTAAAAGCACAGAGTCCTAGCCACTGGACAGCCAGGGAATTCCCTGGACGTCTTCTTTCTTAAAAGTATATAGTAACAAAGGACATCAGTCGTTGCCTAGAGCTGGGGTGCAGGTTGGTAGAAAATAAGGGGTGACTGTCAGTGGGCATTGGGTTTCTTTTGAGGGTGATGAAAAGATTTTCAAATTGGATTCTAGGATGGTTACTAAGAGCCTTTATACACCTTACACAGGTGACCTTTACGATATGTAAATCCCATCCCAATAAAGCTGTTTTTAAAAACAAACAAACAAAGTATATGAGCAAACTAAGGAATATTTCCTTCAATTTAGAGAGAGGCTGGATAAAAATAAACATATTTCTGTGTCTGCATATTTTGGTATATGCTAACATAATTTGGTTGTCTTTTAGTCCTTAATGTTTCATCCAATATGATTCAAAAGGCTTTCCGCAGGTTTATTTCCACAGTCTTCTCTGAACCAGATGGGTGTGCACAGGGGAGGAAGGGAGCTTTGCAGGTTAAGAAGGAGGAAAGAAATAAAATACTGTAAAACACTGGCATTTTAAATGTTTGGGGGTGAGTGGGGCCTCTTCATTCATTTTTAAAGCATCACTGCTTTCAATGGGTTAAATTTTTCTGAACTATTACAAGAAAGAAAGGAGAAAGGATCATTCTGGTATGATCTCAACTTAATTATATTTCACTTTTCTAAAAAATAGATTGATTATTTGCCTAGTAGTTGGTTGTGACTCCAGACTGAGATCTTAATGTTTAAATTTCATAACATGTATATTCCTTTTTTTTTTTTCTATTCTGCAAAAAAATATGGAACGCTTCACGAATTTTCGTGTCATCCTTGCACAGGGGCCATGCTAATCTTCTCTGTATCGTTCCAATTTTAGTATATTTGCTGCCGAAGCGAGCACTATAGCATGTATATTCTTGAAGTATGGTTTCTTCTTCTGAAGCCCTTTTCTCTTTTAAATGGCTTTAGCAGATGTCTCTGACAAAAGAGAAAATGCAAAGAGGGAATGAGAAGTTTTTAAAAATTAAACCATCTGATCACAACACATGACTTCTAGAAACCCACATCTTGAAAGCTAATGTGTCATATCTAATAAGGATAAGGATCTAATAGAAAATAATGATATAATAGAAAATAGAAAATATAGGTGTTTCCTTCATTTACCCATCATTTTTTTCCATCTTAGTGTTTTTTATTAATCTCTATTGGAGTAGAGCTGCTTTATAATGTTGTGTTAGTTTCTGATGTACAACAAAGTGAATCAGCCGTATGTTTACATGTATCCTGTCTTTTTTGGATTCCCTTTCCTTTTAGGTCACCACAGAGCATGGAGGAGACTTCCGTGTGCTTTCTTGATTAGAATTCATTTGCATTAAGCACATAACGACATACCCACTGTTTACTATTCTCTGCATTGCTATGGGAAGCCTAACTACACCAGAGCCATGAACGCTTTCAAATAGTTTCGGTTGCTAGGAAACCGCTTCCCTGGTGCTGCACATTCTTCTCCTGGCTGCTGTCTCTGGCTGTGCCTGGATCTAAGACAATCGTACAGTTTGATGGCAGAGGGGGAAAATAACAAGACTGTGGTACGAAATAAGCTACAATAAAACCCTCTCGCTGAAAGGAAGGGGGAACAGAGAGTGCCTAAATGGATCATTTTGTCGTGTCCGTGTGTGAGGATGCTGGGGCCGCTCCGAAGCTTCAGTGGCAGGGCCAATCTCCTCTCTTTCTTTCCCTGCTGCTGGCAGGAGGGCTGGGCTGCACCAGATGAGTCCCAGAAGCTTCATCCAAACCTGGGAAGCAATTTTGTAGCAAATGCTTAAAATAAACATGAACAGGGTTTTCTTTCTTTCTCCCACTCCTTCCCAGTCCCCGCTCCTTTATTTTTTTCTGTCAACTTCCCATTTTGACTTATTATTTTCATAAAAATATAGATGAGCAAAGTTATTAACAAGCATATGACAGTGAATATACAAAGCAGACGAGCCACCTTCACTATCTCAGTTAAAACGAATTGTATTGCACATGATACAGTTCAGATGGAGAGGTACATGACTCTCCCAGATTGATTTGCAGAGAAATTAGGTAGGACCCGTGTACCACAGAAAAAGGTACATTGTAGTCCCCTGTGAAAAGAGGGCAGGGGCTTCAGTGGTCTTGGAAGAGGAGAGGGTGGGTGATAGAAGACTTCAGAACCTGAAGGTGTCCTGAGGAAGAAAGTGAAAGTTTCACGTGGAGGAAAATCGAGGGAGGGTCATGGACATATGGCTTCCTAGAAATGAAGCTTGTGAGTTGCAGGGAGTTGCTTCTCCTCTGAGACCACCTGGGGCCCATGGACACATAAAGCAAGTGATGACATGATCCTGGAAATCAGGATGATTTTTTTTTAATGTCTCTGACCTTGGCATCAAGAGAAAACCAGAACCGTCGACATTTAAGGGCAGAGCACTAAGTGGTGTTTTAGAGCTTTCTCTTTATGTGAGCAGAGGCCTTGAAAAGAGGCCAGTGTATGTTACAAGGAAAAGATTTCAGAAAATGAGTAGCCCAGGGTGGGGAGGGTCAGGGTTCTTGCTCGGAGGGGAGTTGGGTTAAAGAGAGTGAGGTGGGTTGCTACGAGTTTCATCTTTGTCAGGTTGAAGTGAAGCTTCAAAAAAAAATGCTTTTAAAGATTTATTTTGTTTGTCTAGTTTTTAATAAGACAGAATGTGTGTCTGGAATTGGGAGAATGGCTAAAGGTACCACAGTAAAGCTGGATTTTAGTTGGAACCGGGGGTAGGAAACACAGAGACGCCTGTAAATAGGCAGGAGAACAGGAGCAAGCAAGGACCTTGTGTGGCTGTATATGCTTCTCCCAGTTATCACCAGCCTCCCTGTACTCAGGAATGATCCCATTTCTTAGTCAGCAGACTGTTAGTTCCAAGTTCAGTTTTTCTGATTGGAGCATGAATATTTCTGTCCATCTTGATCCGCGTTGTGGTTCTCCAGCTCCATACAGGGAGCTTCGCAAGAGGGTGAAACCAGGATGACTCACAGGATAGCTGATGACAGTTGACTCAGTGAACAAGTTAAGACACAGAGAGGTCACGGCAGAGATTGGCAAACCCTGGCATGTGTGCCAGGTAGCATCCAGCCACGGCTTTCTAGCTCCCGACTCTCTCCTTTCAGACTGCAGAGCCCCACCTTGCCACAGTGTTAAACTGGTGATGAGAGGTTGAATACATCTGGAATAAAGGTTTAAAATAAATATAAGAAGTAAGAGGTCACGAATAAAGTTTTTGTTTTCTGCCTTGACATGGACAGCAGGAAGCTCAAAGTATCTTCCAGGAAGGCGTGGGTGGAGGTGTCTGGTGTGTGACTGCCTTTCCTTCTTTTCTCCTCCTGTGCTGAAGAAATGCTGTTACACTTTTTCAGATCACACATGTGACATGCTGTCGAGGGCAGCTCCTGTGACCCTTAAATCTGATACAAGGAAACGTAAAACTCTGCAACAATTTTGAGGCTAAGTGACAATCCCTTGAGTGTTAGAGAATTCCAATAGAAAGTCATTAGGACTGAAATCTGGGACCAGAGTCCATATTTTTCCTTCCACATATAGGAAATGATTAACCATGTTTGTTCATTTCCTTTCCTATCAGAAAGGTCAAATAATACTTTAATTATGTGTAGTTCTTCTACACATATATATAATACCCATGAAACTGACAATGCTCATTCACTTACTGGTGAAATGATATGAAACTTAATGTAATTTAAAAGCCATTTGTTCAACTATGAATCAATAGAAACAATAGTTGATGTTAGATTCAGAAAGGAAAAAAAAAATGATCCCATTTCTTAGTCAGCAGACTGTTAGTTCCAAGTTCAGTTTTTCTGATTGGAGCATGAATATTTCTGTCCATCTTGATCCGCGTTGTGGTTCTCCAGCTCCATACAGGGAGCTTCGCAAGAGGGTGAAACCAGGATGACTCACAGGATAGCTGATGACAGTTGACTCAGTGAACAAGTTAAGACACAGAGAGGTCACGGCAGAGATTGGCAAACCCTGGCATGTGTGCCAGGTAGCATCCAGCCACGGCTTTCTAGCTCCCGACTCTCTCCTTTCAGACTGCAGAGCCCCACCTTGCCACAGTGTTAAACTGGTGATGAGAGGTTGAATACATCTGGAATAAAGGTTTAAAATAAATATAAGAAGTAAGAGGTCACGAATAAAGTTTTTGTTTTCTGCCTTGACATGGACAGCAGGAAGCTCAAAGTATCTTCCAGGAAGGCGTGGGTGGAGGTGTCTGGTGTGTGACTGCCTTTCCTTCTTTTCTCCTCCTGTGCTGAAGAAATGCTGTTACACTTTTTCAGATCACACATGTGACATGCTGTCGAGGGCAGCTCCTGTGACCCTTAAATCTGATACAAGGAAACGTAAAACTCTGCAACAATTTTGAGGCTAAGTGACAATCCCTTGAGTGTTAGAGAATTCCAATAGAAAGTCATTAGGACTGAAATCTGGGACCAGAGTCCATATTTTTCCTTCCACCTATAGGAAATGATTAACCATGTTTGTTTATTTCCTTTCCTATCAGAAAGGTCAAATAATACTTTAATTATGTGTAGTTCTTCTACACATATATATAATACCCATGAAACTGACAATGCTCATTCACTTACTGGTGAAATGATATGAAACTTAATGTAATTTAAAAGCCATTTGTTCAACTATGAATCAATAGAAACAATAGTTGATGTTAGATTCAGAAAGGAAAAAAAAAGTTAAGCTCTTCTAGTCTAACAATCTCAAATAAACGATCCTCGGAAATTGGAAAGTAAGGGAGACAACCCGGAGGTAAAGCTGTCTTAGAAGGTGAAGATTTGGGGCCTGTAGCTAAATACAGAGCCAGTCTCCAGCGGTGCAGCTCTCTCCCGGAGCTCCCTCTAAAGCGCAGCTCCGCCAAGCATTGCTCCATGTTCCTCCCCTGGCACTGACTCATGGTGACATTGCCCGCTGTCTTCAGAGCAAGGACCAGCAGAGATGCTCTCGCTAGCTGCTGCTGAGATGAACTGAGTCACTGTCCCCAGGGGCGGGGCAGGAGCGAGATACACCCGGCAGACCTCTGAACACTGTTCTTTCCCAGGAACCCATCCGCAGGAAAAGGGGGGATAGCTTTCTCAGGAGATCTTAGAGCCGCCCCCCGACAGATCAGGCCAAGGTAACTTTGGTTGTGCCTGGCGGGTCTTCTCAGAAGACACTTGATAGCTTGCTGTGGTCACCTCACTATATATTTGAAGATGTTTCTTGACACTTCATATTTTTTTTTATTTCACAACGTGATGTCAGCTTTCCGTAAAATCTCCTAAATATTCCAAGGCTATTCACATAGTGCTTCTTTGCTACACCACTGATGCTTTTTAAGCCCTTGTCTGGCTGTCAATTAAGGTGAAATATCTGTGGCAGAGTATTATAAAAATAGGACATTTTGAAATCTAAATATTAACTGTGCCATAATTTGTGTTAAATAGTTATTCTAGACAGTTTTGTTTAAAAATTATATTTACTAGTCCTATATAAGTTTAAAAATTGATTGATATTGGAAGAACTCAGAGGTATAATGATTTTAATATCTAAAAAGAACCTTTAAATTGGTACCTAAAGTAAGTGACTTGTTCTCCACAGATAGTCAACTTAAGGAGTGAAGTGAAGTTAAAGTCATTCAGTCATGTCAAACTCTGCCACCCCATGGACTGGAGCCCGCTCTGTCCATGGGATTCTCCAGGCAAGAATACTGGAGTGGGTTGCCATTCCCTTCTTCAGGGGATCTTTCTGACCCAGGGATCAAACCTGGGTCTCCTGCATTGGCAGGTGGATTCTCTACCATCTGAGCCACCAGGGAAGACTCTGCTTAAATAGCGAATATGAATCTTTTAACAATTCTTTTTCTTCCATCCTAATCACGAGGCAAGAAAAACGTCAGGACTATAGTTGTCCAGTCTTGTAAATATGACTTTTGACACAGAAAACTTTAATTTTAGCATGCAGCAGTCATATCTGAATTCTGTCTTTTGTTTGTTTTTATGCATTTTCCTTGTTTGGAATTAAAGTCCTCAGAGACTTGTTTTTTAAAACTTTTAGTTGTTCTTCACAAAAACAATTTAAATTAACTCACCAAAGATAAAAGTCTCTTTGCTTACTTGATAGAACATTCATTTAATTATCAAAATGTTTCAAAATAACTACAGATGCATCTTCCAGGTACTGTCTTGCTTGAAACATCCTTTTCTGTGATAAAAGTATGTGATGTGATTCCCTGTCAGTATTCAATAAATATTTAAGGCTAGCTCATCTAGATTGCCTGAATGCAATCTTAAGATTTTTTTTTTTTAATCAGAGGAATTTCTGCTACAGATCTTTTTGAATTAAAAGGAACAGAGGCACTAAAAGTGTCAGAGAATTCAACCCTTAAATCATGGCGTTTATTGATATATGACCATTAAAATAACCTTGAATTTACTGCAGAATTTTATCCTTTTCTGTTCTGTATTTCTTCTGACTAGCATTGACTGACTCATGCAGCTGCCATCATTCTCCAGGATACACATACCCTTAATCCATTGTCATATTTGAAAGTTTGGTAGTTTAAGGTATCGAGTTTTTGTATGTGTGTTATGAAAAAGAGATTTCTTTTACATTTCCTTCAAGCAATCAGAGAGTGGATTTTGAAGAGAAACTTAGAGGAGTTGCTTTTCCATATTTCATTGTCAGAAAAAAAAAATGTCTTTGACAGCTGCACTTCAAAGGGCTAAGAGTGGATGGTGAGGAAGAGTTAAATTAATGTTTTTGTTTTACCAGGGGCCACTTTCATATTTTATATATGCCGATGTTTAGAAGCAGACTTGAAAAACATTCATGTGACCAACTCCTGGAAGGCAACATTTCTAACATACTGCTTATCTTCCTTTATAAATTGTCTTTCTTTAACAGTTGCCTTGGGGTACAAACAGAAAATTAGCAAGTACCTATTTTTCTGACATTAGTACTTAGAATTTTTCTTCTACAAACATATACTTTCTTAGCACTGTCCCCTAAATGCAAATTTTTGTGAAACACAGATCATCTCACAGTAGACTCATTACCCTAGTGGGTAATGATCTTTTTGATTTTTAATTGTGTCTTTTTGTGAACTACAACTATGACTTCTTTATCTAAGAAGTATTTGCTTCTAAAGAGTCTAGTTTGTCCACATGATGTCTCCTTCAAAGGAAAACCTGGATGATTTATTTCCCAGTGTTTATCCAGTTCTTCAAGAAAACACATTCAGGCTAAATTTCATTGAGCCTCAACTTCTGTTGATGTGTCTGAAAGAGACTGGGAAATTGCCTCACCTGGTTGTGTGAGGCAACTCCTTGTTCTTTTTTTCCAGAAAATTCCAGATTTAAAAATATTAGAATATGTGTGTGTGCTAAGCCGCTGCAGTCGTGCCTGACCCTGTGTGACCCTGTGGACTGTAGCCCGCCAGGGTCCTCTGTCCATAGGATTCTCCAGGCAAGAATACTGGAGTGGACTGACATTCCCTCCTCCAGGGGATCTTCCCAACACAGGGACCAAACCAGGGTCTCTTATGTCTCCTGCATACCACCAGCGCCACCTAGAAAACCTATTAGAATATACACACTACTATATAGAAAATATTAATAGATGAACAAGGACCTACTGTATAGCACAGAGAACTATACTCAATATCTCGTAATAATCTATAATGGAAAAGAACCTGAAAAAGTGTATATAAATATGGGCTTCCCTGGTGATTCAGACAGTAAAGAATCTGCCTGCAATATAGGAGACCCAGGTTCAATTCCTGGATTGGGAAGATCCCCTGGAGAAGGAAATGTCAACCCACTCCAGCATTCTTGCCTGCAGAATTCCTTGGGCAGAGAAGCCTTTCAGGCTACTATCCATGGGGTCACAAAGAGTCGGACATGACTGAGTGACTAACACATACATATACACATATGTATATATAACTGAATCACCCCACAATACACCTGAAACTAACCCAGCATTGTAAGTGAACTGTACTTCAATTAAAAATGGTTGAAAAAAGAAAAGTTAGAGTCAGAGAGTAGAAGAGAGGTCAAAGGATATGGGGCCCATCCCCACCTTTCTGAATTCACAGCTATAGTGGTTACATTGCCTTCCTAGGTAGGGCAGTGGTAAAGAATCTACCTGCCAATGCAGGAGATGTAAGTTTGAAACATCTGTGAAATCACAGCTGGTACTGCCAGTGACTCAGTTTGCTTTTCAAAATGATTTGGTTAGTGGACACCTTAGAATATAATTGCTAAGTTGTGTCTGACTCTTGCAACCCCATGGACTGTAAACTGCCAGGCTCCTCTGTCCATGGGATTCTCCAAGTGAGAATACTGGAGTGGGCTTCCATGCCTTCCTCCAGAGGATCTTCCTGACCCAGGAATCAAACCCGGGTTTCCTGCATTGCAGGCAGAGTCTTTACAACTGAACTATTCGTGAAGCCTTATAATGTAATAACACAGAGCAACGTATTAAGTAAGCATCTTCCCAGATTGTGCAGTGGTAAAGAATCCGCCTAGCAATGCAGGGACACAAAGAAACAGGGCCTTGATCCCTGGGCCGGGACGATCCCCGGGAGGAAGAAATGGCAACCCACTCCAGTATTCTTGCCTGGGAATTTCCAAGGATAGAGGAGCCTAGTGGGCCACAGTCCATGGGGGTCACAGAGAACTGGACACGACTGAGTGACTGAGCACACACACCGTGGTTGCATCACCAGGATCAGAACCTGAGGGGCGAAATTCACGTGGGTGGAGCTCTCATGATGGAGCTCAGCCAGGGCTCGGTGGTGACTAAGCTTCGTATCACTTTCCAAGTCTTGCCATTTGGGAAGAAGGCTGCTAACAATGTATGAAATAGATGAGAGAAGCTGAAAACAACTTAATAGGCTCAGAGTTATTCATGGCCGATAGATAAGCTCTGCACATCTCACAAACAAAACCACGACAGGATATTTTATGCCAGTGCTTCTCAAAACCGGACATCATTATGTGCGTCCCTGTGTGGTCTCTACCATGTGCTTCAGGAAAGTAGAATGCCACCTCATCTGTGCTTCGTTTGGTAACCCCAAAACACAGATCATAATAAACAAGGAGGAAATATTAATGGTATGAGATTGGCAAAGCCAGATGTTCAAAAAATAACCTTGCCTTTGACTCAGCCTATGCTCATGCCCACCCACCTGGTGAGTCATAGGATCTAGCGGACGGGCTAGCCAGGGGGCGCCAGGGGATCAGAGTAGCTGCCGGTTGATTGGTGTGTTTGCTTTCATCTATTCAGGTTTACTCACATGGTGTTTAATGACGGCTTTAACGATCTTCATTTCCTTTCAATGTGTTTGCTCTTTGCTCAGAATCCAGTTGTAAATTAGTTTGGCTTTGCTAAAGTGCTTTTTTTTCTTTTCTTTCTTTCTTTCTTTTTTTTAATGAGGCTCAACCAGAAACAGTCATTTTTGTTATCTTCTTGTGTCGTTGTTTATATGTTTGTTTGTTTTGGACATCAGAGCGTATAGTACTTGAAGGGAGACAAGAAGGGTCTCCCCAGTATGTCTTACATAAGGCAACAAAAGGGAAATCCCAAATCAATTTTGGCCAACAGATCATCTCGTTTTTCACAATGTTTAAAGCCATTATGAAGGTTATACCATGCCAAATAGTAAATGCCCCCTTGAAAGACAGGCATATTGTTCGTAGCAATGGAAATAAGCCTGCCCTCTGGCAAGAATGATTAGTATTGAGCCAAACACAGCCGTAGGCACAGCTCAGGAGTCCCCAGCATCTCTGTCTATGATGATGGCAAGTGATGAATTCTCTGGTCATAGAAAACAGCAAACAAAATGTGTGTTAGATCATGGAAACAGCAATAATGGTTTTCTCAGTCAATTGCCAATATAGACAGTATTCGGTAATTACCAAGAGAGACGAAAATGAACATTTGTCCTTTGTTCACAGGTTCAGGATGCATTTAGATGTCGACTGAGAAACTGTCAGGACCCAATCAATGCTGATTCTTCCAGTTCGTTTCCTAATGGGCATGCTCAAATCATGGTGAGCTTTAACTTCCCCTCTGAGTGTTGGTTCAGTCGTGGTTTCTCAAGGGAATAAACAATTATTCTTACTAGTAAAACAGACTCAGAGTTCTCTTCTGAGTTTGACTCTAGTTCAGCCACAGACTTGGAGCTTTGATACCAGATGATGGTTGCTTACGGACTGGTTGGGAGTCCTGGATGTGTTACTGGCAGACTGGGGTGTTGAGTGTGGGGTTTCTGGGCAACACCGGGGGGGTATGTTCATCTTCACACAGAATTAGGGTTAGCAGTATATCTGTAGGATCATGTTGTTTACAGATCAAAACATGCTGCACCTGCCATTCTGGCCTGAAAGCCAGACTTACCGTGGTCCTCACCTTGCCTGCCCTTCAAACTCCTCAGTGGAGCTGCACTCAAGGAAACCTGGATCCCTGGGGTGGGACCTGGCCTGGGTGGGACCCACTACAAGGACCACCACCCTGAAAGCAGGAAGGACAAACATGCTCCCAGCAGAACAGTCAACCACTGTCCATGAGCTCCGACTGCTGTTGAGATAAGGGATACTTTACACATGACCACTTCTGTATGTTTTAGAAATGAAGTGAGCTTTAAGCTATGTCGTGAACAGCAAAGCTGAATAGAGTTTTCTTCATAATATACCTGATTTATTATCAACGTGTTTGTATTAAGCAACACAAAAATAGCCTAAATGATATGCTAGTAACTAAAACAGGAGAAAGAATAATTAATTTCTTTTTAAAAATAAAGAGATAAATACTGATATCTTGAATCTAAATATTGATTAAAACAGGCTAATATAATTTCACCATTAAAAATAAGCTAATCAAATAGTGACAGTCAATCCTAAAGGAAGTCAACCCTGATTATTCCTTGGAAAGACTAATGCTGAAGACGAAGCTCCAATATTTTGGCCACCTGATGTGAAGCACTGACTCACTGGAAAAGACCCTGATGCTGGGAATGATTAAGGGCAGAAGGAAAAGAAGGTGACAGAGGATGAGATGGTTGGGTGGCATCACTGACTCAATGGACATGAGTTTGAGCAAATTCCAGGAGATAGAGAAGCAAGAAAGCCTGGCAGGCTGAGGTTTATGGGGTTGCAAAGAGTTGGACACAACTTAGTGACTGAATAGCAACAACTATTTGTTTACAATAAAAGTCTGGAGAAAATATGACGATGGAACTCTAGCAGGTTCCGGGCCAGATTAGTATTGTTTAATCTTCAACTTTAATCCCTAAACCCTAAGTCTTTTGTCAGATTTGTATAAAAGGGGATCATCAGAAAACCCTAGTTTGATAGTTAAAGGTTTGACAAAGCTATATTTTAAGATATTACATTATTGACAATATATTCAAAGTGAACTTTAAAAAATATAAATAACAAGGACATTTATTTAAGTATCTTCACAATATTTCACATTCTAGTATTTTCATTGTGGAATTGAAATTCCTTAATTAATTTCATTAAGGAATTGCCTTAAAATTCTGTTCTTTCATTTCTGGTGTTAGAGGACCATAGGTACAATATTGCCTTATTAAAACTGTACAACATATTTCCAGCTGATTTTACCCTACATATGGTTGCTAGAAAATACTCTTGAAAGCAATTTGATTATTCCTTGAGAAACTTGCTTTGCACAAAGTATTAACAATATCCTGGTACTGCCTAGTCAAATATTTGTTAACTTCAGATACTCTGATCAGTATAAGCTTGAGGTCTTCATTAAATGATGATTCTATGTATTATTTCTTGTTACAGACAGACTTTGAAAAGGATGTAGACATTGCTTGCCGATCAGGTAAGAATATTTGAATTTTAAAAATGCAATCATTAGAATCATTTTTATGGGTTTTTTATTTTGGTTTTAAAAAAAGAGCTATAGTTTACACATCCTGCATTCCTATAGATGAGCAAATTGAGTCAGATGGAAGCATTGTAATAGCCAATGTGGGAGAGCAGGAGGGAATGAGAGAGAATATGAATGGGGAATGGGAGGAGGTGAAAATGTTTGACTGGGAGAACAGAGCACAGGAAAGCACTGACTTGGAGATGGAAGCTTTCCATCCGTCTCTCACTGGTTGTCATGTGCAAGGCCAGTCAGTTTGATGTCTCTCTGTGCTTCAGGTTCATCATCCATGTTGGAAGGATGAAACACCATTGTGTGTGTGTGTGTGTGTGTGTGTGT
>SJYC01061446.1:0-38317 GCA_006408675.1 Madoqua kirkii
ATGGACTGGTTGGATCTCCTTGCAGTCCAAGGGACTCTCAAGAGTCTTCTCCAACACCACACTTCAAAACCATCAATTCTTCAGCGCTCAGCTTTCTATATAGTCCAACTCTCACATCCATACATGACTACTGGAAAAACCATAGTTTTGACTAGACGGACCTTTGTTTGCAAGTAATGTCTCTGCTTTTTAATATGCTATCTAGGTTGGTCATAACTTTCCTTCCAAGGAGCAAGCATCTTTTTAGTTCATGGCTGAAATCACCATCTGCAGTGATTTTGGAGACCAAGGAAATAAAGTCTGCCACTGTTTGCACTGTTTTTCCATCTATTTCCCATGAAGTGATGGGACCAGATGCCATGATCTTTGTTTTCTGAATGTTGAGTTTTAAGCCAACTTTTCTACTCTCCTCTTTCACTTTCATCAAGAGGCTGTTTAATTCTTCTTCACTTTCTGCCATAAAGAGGGAATCATCTACATATCTGAGGTTATTGATATTTTTACCAGCAATCTTGATTCCAGCTTGTGCTTCATCCAGCCCAGCATTTCTCATGATGTACTCTGCATATAAGTTAAATAAGCAGGGTGACAATATACAGCCTGTAGACACCACCAAAAGCAGATGAATAATGCTTCTTTATACTGTGAAACAATATACTTTCTTTTATTTTTTATTCATTTGTTCTAATGGCGCCTTTGAGAATAAAAGTGAATATCCACCTAACCTTCATCCAGATAGTTGAAAGCAAATACTATTTAGCTCAATCCGGGTCTTTTTTTTTTTTTTTAAGATTAAGCAAACTATGTCCCTTCACTTATTGCTCAGCATCCTCCCTCTGGGTTCAGTCATTTAAAATTATGGTACCCAAATTTTCACTATGGTGGCCATTTTAGCCAACATTTATCACAGTTGTCTCTTTTCCTTGTATCAGTGTTGTGTACATTCACATCTGATTTCATAGCACCTGGTAAAATAATAATGTCAACTGCTTATCATTTAAAATCCCCAAGACTTTTTGTAGTAGCAGTTAGGGATTTCCTAGTCTATGATTATGTAAAGGTTCTGCTTTTTTTCTTTTTCCCTTAAAGAAAAACTAGCCTTTGCATTTATCTCTATTTGCTGTTATCTTACTAGTTATAAGTTACCATTCTATCCATTTGAGATTGTTTGGCCATTGAAACTTTGATAAGAATGCCTTCTAAATAAGTCTTCTTCCAAGCTTTACAAATAAAGGAATGATACTCATCTTGTTCTCTTTTGTTAAAATTATGCATTTCCCTAGATTCTTTGTATCTGGGGATTTAGAATTCATAATATTAGGCCAGTACAAAAAAAATCTCTTAATGTTTTCACTTTCAGTCTGTGCCCTTTTTTAGCTGAGCTTATCCAGAACTTGCTCTTGCGTTTTTCTGAAGATTTCCTTCCACGTTGTATATTCAGTGTCAAAGCCTCAATTCCTGCTCTCTGAGTAATCTTTCTCCAAGTTTTGTTGAAATTTGCTTTCTGAAAGAGTGGTGCATATATCTGATTATGCAAAATATTCAAGTGCTTTTTGCTTTGTTTTGGTTTTGTTTGCATTTTGCCTTTCACCACTTGATTTATTTCTCTCAAAAGTCTCATCACTTCAACATCGTGTCTGTATGTGTAGGTGGTGTAGATTTGTTTTTGTTGTATATTCAAAATTTGGATATCCACATTTTGAGCATGTCAAAGAAATAGCTACATTTCTCATATAGAGTCAACACTACTTCATAAGAAGAATTGTATTTCCCCAAATATTTGATATACAAATTTTCAGTAAAGATGGCTGTATCACTGATAAAAATATAGAGTCAACACTACTTCATAAGAAGAATTGTATTTCCCCAAATATTTGATACACAAATTTTCAGTAAAGATGGATGTATCACTGATAAAAATGTGCTACTATAACTACAAATTATATTTATACAAACTAAATATATGTTATACAAATCCAGATTGAAATGAAAGTGTTAGTCGCTCAGTTGTGTCCAACTTCGTGTCCGACTCTCCACAACCCCATGGATTGCAGCCCACCAGGCTCCTAGGTCCATGGCATTTTCCAGGCAAGAGTACTGGAGTGGGGTGCCATTGCCTTCTCCAAACCCTTGCTTTAATGCATAATAATTAGGATGCTATTTGAAAACTTGATAATGATGGGTAACCCTGAATATATCTGAGACTTTTCATGAGGAGATAATAAACCAAATCGATGCCTAACAAAGCAATCCGTGAAAATGGCTCTGCCTGTTGATAAGGCAGCACTGGAAGCCCACGCTGAACCAATACGCTGGTCTGTCTGTTTCCAGCACTACCATCACCAAGTGTGGGTTGTCATTTCCTTCTCCAATGCAGGAAAGTGAAAAGTGAAAGTGAAGTTGCTCAGTCGTGTCCGACTCTCCACAACCCCATGGATTGCAGCCCACCAGGCTCCTAGGTCCATGGCATTTTCCAGGCAAGAGTACTGGAGTGGGGTGCCATTGCCTTCTCCAAACCCTTGCTTTAATGCATAATAATTAGGATGCTATTTGAAAACTTGATAATGATGGGTAACCCTGAATATATCTGAGACTTTTCATGAGGAGATAATAAACCAAATCTATGCCTAACAAAACAATCCATGAAAATGGCTCTGCCTGTTGATAAGGCAGCACTAGAAACCCACGCTGAACCAATACACTGGTCTGTCTGTTTCCAGCACTACCATCACCAAATTTCTTCAGAACTTCATTCTCTTAGACTTTGAAACTGACAGCTGTTCACAACTACGCAGACTTCAACTCATTCTGCCTCCATTACACATAAAATATGGCTTCCTCCTTTATAGAGAGGCGGAAAAGAGAAACAACTAAAATATATTTTAATAAACAATTCTGAACTATTCTGTTGATGGTTTTTTTCTTTAATGTGGCTTATGTTTTCATTTTGTTCTCTTTCTTACTACAAGCTGTCATGCATTTTTAACTTTTCTAAGCCATTATTTCACAGTCTTAAAATGGAAGTTTTAGAGGCTCATAGAGTTTTTTCTATTTAAAGTCAGTTGGCACTTTTAATACCCCCTCATGAGCATTGGAGCATATGGGTGGATTGATCTTGTATAAAGAAAAGACCTTGTTCTTCATGGGATTGCAAATTATTATAAATACATTTGAACCCTGTATCTACTTGACCATATGGACTTTATAGATAAATACTCCTTAGTTTTCTACATGCATGAAGTTTGAAGATATTTCTGACCCAGTGGGATGAAATTCTCATTGATAACCTCTTTCAAGAAGTATTTTAATGAGTAGAACTTGTAGAATACTTCAGAGGGGAACCCTTTAAGAAAAGGTCAAACTTTTGTGAATATATCCATAATTTTATAAAGCCCTTTGCAGTACACTGATGGAGAAAATTTCTCAGGGAACCTTCCTTTCCTGTGAAAGTAAGGCAGAGTTATTTAAGGTTAGGGCACTGAGATTTTTGAAAATCTGTTTATCAGTTTTCAGATATGCTTTAGCCACTTGAGATCTATCATATCAAAATCAGAGCATATCAGAATCAGTATAGAAAGATTCATTTATCTGGACCAGGTACAAAAAATAGAAATGTAATTTCTGATAATTTTTATTTTATTAAGGAAAATGTTTAGTAAAATGAGGAACAACAGAATATAATAATAAATGGTAAGCATGCATTAACTTTTTTTTTTGCTTTTATGTTCTATTTCACAGTTCTTCATAAGGATATTGGTCCCTGCAGAGCAGCAACAATAACAGGCACCCTCTCTAGGATTTCTCTGAATGATGATGAAGAAGAAAAAGGAACAAACACTGAAGCACTTAGCTATTCAACATTGCCTGGAAACGTCATTTCCAAAGTCATTATTCAGCAGCCCACAGGTCTACACATGCCCATGGGTATGAATGAGCTGGGCAATCAATGTTTGAAAAAAGAGAACAGTGAATTGCGGAGAACTGTGTACTTATGTACGGATGATAATTTGAGAGGGGCGGATATGGACATTGTCCATCCTCAAGAGAGAATGATGGAGAGTGACTATATTGTGATGCCCAGAAGTTCTGTAAATACCCAGCCATCAATGAAAGAAGAAAGCAAAATGAATATCGGCATGGAAACCCTGCCCCACGAAAGGTTATTGCACTACAAAGTGAATCCTGAATTCAACATGAATCCTCCTGTCATGGACCAATTCAATATGAACTTAGAGCAACATCTCACACCCCAGGAACATATGCAGAATTTGCCCTTTGAGCCTCGCACAGCTGTGAAGAACTTCATGGCCTCTGAGTTGGATGAAAATGCAGGATTATCAAGAAGTGAAACTGGATCAACAATATCGATGAGTTCTTTAGAAGTAAGCAATGGACCAAGTCTTCCCTTAATATTTGAAAGACAGACTGATAGACAGTCTGACTGATAGATTCGTAGACTGATAGATAAATAAATAGATCAATAAATAGATTGATAGATCAATAGACAGACTGGTAGATATTCTGACTGATAGATGATAGATAGATAAAGATAGCTAGAGAAACTGAGTCATGGGACACTGCACTGGGCAGAAGTGCAGCACCCTTAACTGTAGCTTTTGTGCTTTTGTATTGCTATGTTGGGATTAAAATTCTGTTTTTTTTCCAGTAGAGCATTAGAATCCCCTTTCTCATGACTACATTTTTTTAAAGAACCCTCTTTATTTTAAAAAGATACTTATATGTAATAATTTTGTCATAATGGGAACCACTAAGTGCATTCCTGAACAAACAGAAAATCCTCCTGATGTTTCTTGGGTACCAGAGGTCTTTGATGGTTAAAGTAATTTCTGGATGACATTAAAGACTTTAACCAAGATCAGGACTTTTTGTATAAGGGCAGCTCTTGAAATAACAAAATTGGAATGTCTCAATGAGGTCTACCATTACACTAATTATAAACGTATGATTACCATAGATATCTTTCAGAATAAGTATTTTGCTTTTAGCTCTTGCAGAATTATGACCACTAAATGTTTTGGTCTTAAATTGTGAACTCTTGGGAGGCATATAAAGTAAGCAGGCCAAGAGTTAGGACTCTGAGGTCCAACCACATGACTTTTGCAATAAAGCAAGCTCCCCTCAGCTTCTTTTTTACCCACAAAGTAATATAAAGAGTAGTCAATAGGTATCAATATCACTCATATTTTACAACAATTAATCAAGTAATATCTAAGTCAAATAAGATAACTCATGTATAATAGTCTTTGATAGATACCCTGTTTCTGTTTTGTATGTGACTTTTATATTCTTTACCTTGAAATTTTTCTATAAACCCACTATTGATATGGGCTTCCCTGGTGGCTCAGTGGTAAAGGATATACCTGCAATGCAGGAAACGTGAGTTTATTCCTTGGGTCAGAAAGATCTCCTGGAGAAGGAAATGGCAACCTACTCCAGTATTCTTGCCTGGGAAATACTACGAACAGAGGAGCCTGGTGGGCTGCAGTCCACAGTGTCACAAAAGAGTTGGTTATGACTTAGCAACTGAACAACAACACTACTGATATACTGCATATGTTCAGTATACAGGGCAATTCATGCATTATTTTATATGCATTTCCAGTTGTTTTAACATAAAAAATTATTTCACAATACATGGTAATTGGTTGCCTGCTCTTTCTATCAGATGTTTGCTGATAATCTTAGGTCCTAGTGTTCAAAAGTGCCCAGAGCAAAGTACCCCTCCCTTCTCCCCACAAAGCTGTGTCTTGTATGTACTATGTCAAGATGAAGAGAGATCCTGAAAGTTTATAGTAACTTGTATGGTATAATTTTAAGGTTCTTCCCAACTGAGTTGAGGAAATTCTAGACCAAAATAGGCATGCAGACAAGATCTAGGATAAATCCATGAATTCTAAATCAGTGTTAAACAAAATACAGTTTCTGAGGAAAATCATTCCTTGGAACCATAGGCACAGGGGCAGTGAGTCCAAGTTGAGTCCTGAGTGGTTAGAGCTCCCTCAAGACGAAAACAGGCCATCATTCTGAACTAGCAGGAGGGCTACTGTGTCTGTCTCTAACTTGCATATCCCGACAGTCGCAGGTCTATGACAGTAATGACCATGTAAACACAAACTACATAACATTTATTCAAAGTCAGAAAAGTTTCTCAAAGAATTTCAGTGATTTTGAATATAAGAACATAACACCACAAATAATCATAATGACCATATGAGGTTTTTCTACATAGAATGACTCTTTAAAATGTGCTAGAGGGGTTAGAATGGAAACATTACAATATTTTGCTTTTTCTAAAAATGTTTTATGTCTAAAAGCCTAAAAACCTTTCTGGGGTTGATATTGTATAGATTGTGTGTGCTTGAACAATAGACTGGATTTCCAAGTGCTGCTTTGTTCCATGGTGCTTTTTCCAAATCTCTGTGTTAAATATAAGCATCATGTATAAGTATGATTCAGCAAAAGCTCTGCATTTACATGACTTAGAAATCACAAGGCTCACATCTTGAAAAGGAAGAAAATTCAGGATTCGGAATGAAAATTCAGTTTTTCATTTTCATTCTTTCAAAGAGTTTAATAGTCAGTAATTGCTTAGGGTGACCATTTTAGGAGGCAGCTGAATATATAGATGTGGGAATGAATAATAAAATTAGCATTTATACAGCATCTTTCATTAGCTGATCATCAAATCACCTTAAAATATGAATTAATTAATCTTCACAACATCTCTGTACAATGCATAAGTTGTTCTAATCCTTGAAGTAAAGTCATTTGTTCAAGGTTACCGTGCAAGTGCACAGAGA
Organism: Madoqua kirkii; assembly: GCA_006408675.1. Taxonomy (NCBI): domain Eukaryota; kingdom Metazoa; phylum Chordata; class Mammalia; order Artiodactyla; family Bovidae; genus Madoqua; species Madoqua kirkii. The sequence goes on from SJYC01061446.1 coordinate 6,822, forward strand.
GTCCAGGACCTGAATCTTTCTATCCTGACCAATTTTACACTGACTCAAAGAGACAGCCATGTGCCTGAATGTTAGCATGAGAGTCATTTAACCAGGGCAGACACTTGGTCCTATGGAATAATGACATGGAATGGATGAAGCGTAGATGTGTACAGCTAGCAGAGTTTCGGAGCAGGACTGTGGCAATGAAGGTCCAGTCTGGTGTGACTTCCTCTGTGGACAGAGTGAGTGGTTAACTGCCACGCTGTCTGTAGCCAACCATCAGGGAAGATGATATTCTGACGCTAGAGGAGAAGCAGAAAGATGCCTAGAGCATCAACATGGAGCGTGGGGAGCAGTAGTAGCCAAGAGGTGTCTTGAGACCTGGAAGAGCGTATGAAGACAGAAGGGAGCGGCCCTCCGGCAGACATGAGGCTGTGGTGCAGTCTGAGTCTTCCTGGAGTGAGAAAGAAGGGCCCAGCCTCGGGGGCCTCTTGCCTGGGAAGCTGGGGCACCAGAGGACAGCCAGATGCCGCCGGAGCTTCTCAAGAGTGTCATGAGAAGATGTTCACAGTGATTCAGAAAGTTGCCTCCAGAGGAGTGGGCGTTTGCAATTTGCCGAGGTGGGAAGTGGTGGGGGAAGAAAGAGAAGAGGGTGAAAGCTGCCGGTGCTGCACAGAATACAGTGTTGCTGAGGAAAGTGCAGGCGAGGAACAGCAAGAGGCCAAGGAGAGAAAACAAAGCCAGAGAGTGGGTGGGTGCAAGTGTTTATTCAAGGAAGAGGGACGCACCAGAGCGAGAGGGCGGCTCCCCAAACCCAAGGCAGCGCCTGCGGAACAGGCCCCGACCTCCAGGGGAGCCTGTGCAGCTAACCCCCAATTATGCCATGTAGAAAGTTTCATAGAGGCATCAAGTTGTGTTTCTGTTTTGTTTTGTTTTTGGCATAAAAGCACACCCAACTTCTCTCCTCTCTTAATACTTGCTGGTTTCCTTCTTTCACTAAATATGTTAGCTGCCATTTTCCAAACTGTATCCATTCCCAGAACAGACTTGCTAAGCAGTTCTGAAAATTTTTAATTTCCACAATTATGGATTCATTGCAATATGCCCATGGTAGAATTTCTCATGATGGCTTCAGGCCTGGATATCATCGAGTTGCTTTCCTTAAAGCTAAGAAAGATGAGATTGTTATTAGGATTTAAGTCCTTGCCTTTCAGTTAAGGAACAAAATGTGTCGAGTGCATGGTGTGTATGTAGACAACTACAAGGCACTGTGAAGCAAGCAAGGGAAAAGAAGGATCTGTATTCTCAAGCCGTTGATGACTGTGAGATACAGTTTAAACCTTGGGTTGTGGTTCCATTTATCTATTTAAATTATAGATATATCAGTGTAAGATAGGTCAGTATTTGCCTGGACTCATGGCACGCTGCTCTTTACTCTGTGTCTGGTAGCTGGTATATCTAAATAGGACATATTTCCTCACTCAAAACTCCTCAACTTGGGTGTGGCTCCAACTCAAGAGACCCCCGTCCCCCCGGGTCTCTTGGGGGTTGATACAAGCTTCTCGCTAGGTGAGCGGACTGCCGCGAGGGAGCACTGTGAGGCTGGAGGCTGGAGGCTGGAGGCTGGTTAGAAGAGGGAAGCAAAGGTGTTTCTCCTCCTCGCTCTGCTTTGGGCAGCACCTTGTGTCTTTATCTGCAGTTCTGTGGTGCCTCCCGCCTGGCTAGATGCCTCAGCCCCGGGTCAGGTCGCTGTGCCATCTCCCTTGTTCGTCCCTGTGGGAGGGGGGCACCAGCTTCTTCTCCTGTGAATCCCTGGCTTCCTCTGGGGCCCCTTATGTGGCTTCTCGGCTCCTCCATCACTTGAATTCCTGTGAAATGCTTTGCTCCAGTGTAAGCACGTTAAGTGGTTTCTCTTATTCTCCTGACATATCTGGCCTAAGCTTTTCTCTTAACAGAATTAGATAGTCAATCGTACAATTGCTGTTTTAAACAAAGTTTTGCTGCTCCAGGGTTTCTGAGTATTTAGGTAGAAATTTAACGATGTATCTCAAAACATGCTCAGCCAAATCTCTCTCAGTTTATAAGTACGTAAAAAGGGACAGCATTCTGTGCTAAGTTTTTATATGCCAATTTTCCTCTGGACATGAATTCTGGAGATCTCAATATAATGGGTTTGAAAGGTAAAACATTTTAGCTATAATGTCACATCACAGGGGCCTCCCTTATGGCTGCAGTGAACATTGGATAATGTATGTGAAAAATCCTTGAAAAGTGTAAGGAGCACTTTAGATGTAAGGTTGTGTGATTATTCTTTGATTACCATTGTACCTTGAATATTGCTGCAGAAACTTGATTGCTATAATTAAGTCAATATTCAGGATATTAGATAAAATATTATGGCCATGCTTGGGAACTAGAGACTCCGTCACTAACAGAAACAATTATAGAACTGACATTGGGCAAAGGCATCTTTTCCTTATGTAACCTTTTTTCCCACGTGTAACTGTGATGAAAGGAAGCCTTTTCCTTCTGCAGTGTTTTGTTTTGGCTGCTGGGTTAGGGGATTTTGTCTTTTATGCAGGCACACAAAGTTCGGCAAGCAAAATTAGCTCTAATAAGTCATTTTTCAAAATGATTCTCAAGTTTCATTTACTCATATTTTGAATGGATACCACATCAAAGCTTTTTCACTTGAGTGAGTTCATTGCTCAGTCTGTACTGGAAACTTTTAATGGCAGTCATATTGGCATTTATTAGTCCATGGAATTTATTCCTCACTGTGAATCTTCTAGGATCTTGTCCAGCTTAATCTGCAAAGACACAGACAATGAAGTATTCCCTTTGAGAAATTATTCTACAAGATTTCACTGTGCAGAGACACCTCTTGCACATCCTGTTCCCCTGAGTAGCCCCATACTGGTGGGCATTTTCTTACTCAGAATTCATCCTAAAAAATGTTTCCTTCTATTAGTGATAGGTCTGCACTCCTCTAAACGGTCTTGATCCACATGGCTGTCAGCTGATCTATTCAAAATGGTTTTCTTTGTGTATATAGTCCACCTGCTTATACAAACTCTCCTGGAGTCTTCCTGGGAAAAATAAAACCAAAAAGACAAGTTACATTCTTCTGAATTTGTTTGGCTTCCATAGTGTAGCTCCTTCAATCTCTCAGCAATAATTTTGTGAATGTCTACTACTGTGCCAGGCCCTAGGCTAAGGTGCTTGAGATATAAAAGTGGCCAAAACAGATGTGGATCCTGCCCCTTTGGTGAATAAACCCTATGGAGGAGATAGAACGTGAACTGTTAACAAATGAATAATCTGAAAGTGTGCTGTGTTGGGCAATAACCATGGAATGTGGAGAGAGAGGCTTCTTTAGATGAGGAGAACTGACAAGACTTCCAAACCTCCATAGAGTGAAAAGTGAAGTTAGGGAGGAACATGGTTTGTGAGGGAAAAAGGGATCAGGTGATGTTTCAAGAAAAAGAAACTGCAAGTGAAGAGGCCCTGAGGTAGGAAAGAGCTTGGAATGTTCTCATAGGGTTAGAAGACTTGTGAATGAGGGGCAAGCGTCTTATAGAGCTGGAGTAGGAAGAAGAGACCAGACTTTTTAGAGCCTTGTAAGGGAAGAGAAGCAAATGAGACAAAGGTCAGGGTCATGTCTCCATCCATTCATCTATCCCTTTGATAGTGTGGAAGAGAGAGGATTAGGATCCAGTGGCAATGGGAGAAGGTGTAGAACAGAAAACGGGAGGACAGTTAGGAGACCACTGAGGTCATCCAGATGAGAGATAAGGATGTCTTTAACTATGGAGGAAAAGCAGAGGTGGAGAAGATTGGGCAGATCAAGATGTGTTTTGAACATAGAACAGATGGCTCTGCTGGCGGATTTGATGTGCAGGATGAGAAGTAAGAAGTGGTGAAGAGTGATGCCAAAGAGTTTCACTCGACGAACTAGATATGCAACCTTTCCTGTGATGGGAAGACATGGGGATAAAAGGTGTTTGCAACTTAAGAGATGGTATTTAAAACCAGGGGAATGGATGAGTTCATCCAAAAGAGAATATGAGAAAAAAGACAACCATGCAGCTCACCATTTAGAAAGCAGGGCGATGAGAAAGAGCCAGCAATGGAAACTTGGCTGAGCTGCAGTACATAAGAGGGAGGAAAAGAAAATGAATGGAAAAGCTGACAGACGAGTGCTTTAATGAGGAAGTGATTAACTCTCAAAAGCTTCTGAGAGTCCAGTAAGATGAGAGAAAAATAACCTTGGAAATTGACCAGATGGATCTCTTCTGAGACCTCAGTAAGAAGAATTTTAATGGAATATTGAGGACAGAATACAAATTGGGATGAGTTCTAAGTGGGAATTTAAGAAAAGAGCATAGAAGAAACATCACCTACTATAGCAAAAAGGATAATTTGTATCAAGTTATTTGGAAAGTTGGGGCGCTAGAGAGAAGGGTATTTTTATCTTCATAAAATATGTTGGCACCATCCTGACTTTTCAATCTCTGGGTCAAGAAGATTCCCTGGAGTAAGAAATAGGAACCTACTCCAATATTCTTGCCTGGAAAATCCCATGGACAGAGGAGTTTGGCAGGCTACAGTCCATCTGGTTGCAAAGAATCAGGCATGACTGAGGATGCCTGCAGCCACATCCTGACTTACTTTAAATTTGTATGTAGCATTTCTTCAATTATCAACTTATCAGAAAAGCTATTTTGACTTGGTCACTTTTCTTCATTGATGCCCATCTTTTAAACATGTGACGGTTATTTCTAACCACTTTCCTACCTTATAATAACACTCAGAGAGCTCAGAGGTATATTTGAGTAAGCATGTAAGGCAGTCACAGTTTCCACAGACTTCAGTGCTTTGAAAGACTTTTCCGCACACTGTAAAACAGACTGAGATAGTAAGTGTTATCATGAGGAAGTGAAGAACAGAAGTTAACACTCTGGTCCTTTCACTCCATCACAGATTTTCCAGTGCAAATACTTCCTTAAGATAAAACTCATTTTGCAATGGGAGACCCATCGCGGAGTGAAGTCTGCCACTGTGTTGTTGCCTCTTGGCTCACAAAGTAGCCCATGTTAGAATCACTTTATCAGACTTTTTTCTCTTTTAAAATATAATTGACATGTAGCAGTTCATATGCTTGATTCTGCTTCAGGCTTGCAAAGCATTTCAGTCTCCTGCTGTCATCCTGGGGTTGAGTGGATCCTATAACGTTATTCTTGCTGAGTTCCAGGTAAAGTCAGCAAACTATCATGTGAATCTTGGCTATGAACCTTGTACCATGGGGTAGTCACTGGGCAACAGTGGAGAAAAAACACACGGTTTTGCGGTCAGAGAGCTGAGTGGGAATCCTAGCTCATGCGATTACTACCCTGTGAAGCAGGCAAGATATTTGAACTCCTCTAGTCCTCAGTTTTCTTCATTCATAAATAGGGAAAATACATAATTCTTTCCTAACCAACCCACAGGCCAGCTAGCATGTTCAAACGTGAAAGCACTTTATAAAAGGTTGAAACACTTAGTCAATATTACACATATTTTATTACCGTTGGACTCTAAAACTCTGCCACATTTTTTCAACTCTTTAATTTCAAGTCTTCACTGCTGAATTTTCCAGCCTTCCTCCCTCCTCCCCCGCCAACTATCTTTTGAACTTACTTAATTGAAGCCTGCTTCACGTGCTTATTTCTTAGCCTAATCCCTCAAAGTTGCTAGTTCTGTTATACCTTTACATTATAATGTGATTTTAATGAAATGAAACAGAAACTTATTTATGGGTGTATATCCATTTTCTTTTCCATATTTCACAGCCGCATAACCGGCACCTGCTCTCGCAGGGAGAACCCCTCTCTGCTGCTCCTCTGGGTTCCTATCTTTCGCTTTGGGCCTGAAATCTGGAGCCTTCAGCAATATTTATCCATGCGCATTTCTGGTTCCGAGGCAACACACTGTTGCATTCAGAAACAAGAGAACAGCGTATAGCTGTTAGGATCTTTGCAACAGAGACTCCCTCAGCCCATGCAGTGGACGGGCCTCTTTGCTGGATAATTGAACCTTTTCCATCAGGTCTCACTATTTAATTTTCAAATGAAACCCAAAGCGCGTGACTAATGTTCTGTAGTAATTGCTTAACACTAAATGTTTCCATGCTTGAATTTTGCTGTATTAGGAAAGAAATTTGCTTAATGTACAGTTGCAAAGTGTCCTGGGGAGTCACAGTGCCGAGAAGGCAAAGCGCCCAAGAACAGGAGGGATGCCCTGACCTTTGGTCTAACATCTCAGAGCAAAACAGATGCAGGGCGCTGCGGCCTGGCTCATATATCACGGGCAGCTATAACAGCTGCGGGAGAGGGGGAGGGGGGCGGCCAAGGAAGCCTGGGTTTCTCGGGTTCCCCACAAGCCTCTCCTTCCAGAATGCCCCTGGAACTGGGACACAGAGCAGAGCTGGGTCAGCAGGGAGACTTTCCTTTGAATAAAATAGGTCCTTCTCTGCCTCTCTTTGACCGTACTGAAGGATTTGATTCTCAATCTTAAACAGCTCCACCAAAATCAAATTATTTCAGAACTTTTAAACCCTTTTTTTTTTTTAAACATTATCTTTGTTTGGGTATATCACCTTCTGTTTACTGCAACATGCTTTGGAAAGTTGGTTATCAGGGAATGTTCAGGGTCTATAGGGACATTTTAACTCTGGCTGCAGAAATTTAGTCATATTTTCCAATGAACTGCGTTAATTCCTTTCTTTCTCTCCTAATATTCAACAGTTACAGGAATCTCTCCGTTATCTTGGACATGACTCCCTCAAGTTATTGAATTTCACACTATAGCTATTAGGATAGGAGAAAAAGAAAAAAAAAAAAAACAGAAGTAGTTTTATATATCTTCCCTACTGCCTGGATAGTTCATCCTTTTAATATTTATTAATCTTCTCTGTTTTTCATTCCTACTTTCTCAAACAAAAAAACCCTGTGTTGGAAACTTTTGAGCTCCAATAATTTGGTGGACATTTTCTATATTTATCAGATAGCTCCTTCTATACCTAATAATTCTAAGAATTTAGTGAGTGCCTTAGAGAAGATGTTAAGAATCCCTACCCTATACTAATATTAAACAATCACATTAATTTCATTTTAACCATGTTTCCTGATTTTATCAAGACATTTATCTCTAACGAGATTCAGGCAGTGTTTAACAGATTCTGAGGTATAGGGAGGCATTTACGTCTACCAACGGATTCTGAGGTATAGGGAGGCATTTACGTCTACCAACGGATTCTGAGGTATAGGGAGGCATTTACGTCTATATCTGTGTTCTGCGGGGGTGTAGACTCTTACTTGTTTTATTGTGCTGGGCTTAGTGGCTCATTCGTGTACAACTCTTTGCAATCCCGTGGACTGCATCCTGTCAGGCTCCTCCGTCTGTGGGGAATCTACAAGCAACAAAAACAAGAGCAGATACTTTCATGCCTAGCTCTGAGAGAGACTGTGCTGTCAAGGAAGATTACCAAATACGGAGGAATTTGTGGATGAGACCGATAGAGAATTTTGGCATGTAGATAGAAGGTTAGGTAGGATTTGGTGGAAATGAAGGTTAGGGGGATGATGGCTGGAAAGTGTTGAGATGATGGGATGCTTTTCCTCCACAGCTTTGAATCCTTTGTGTCTGTAAAGTAGTTTTCCTCTAGTAGGCCTAAAGTCTCCTTCAATATTGAACTTTTTAAGTGAATTTTCCCTTAAAAATTTCTCTGTATTGAAAAAAAATTAGACTTGAGGCCAAGATAAGAAATATATTATACATTTATATTCTTCAATTTTAAAGGAAATCCAGAGTGAAAATGGAATAATGTGGATGGCATAGATTGAGATCATAAAAATGCTGAGATTCTTTTGTGAAGGAAATGTTTATATCACAAAGAAACAGTATTATCTTATTGAAAATAATCATTTTTATTTTAATACTAAATATACTTTTTTGGTTTTTCTCCTTTTTAAAAAATATCTAACAGAGAAGAAAATCACGATATTCAGACCTTGACTTTGAGGTAAGTATCTAAGAATTATTTTTGTTTTCATTTTAATTACTTGAATTTGAAATTGGTGTATAATTACTTAAGCGTATTACTCTGTGCAGCTATGTAAGAGTTCTACATTTTTTAATTAAAATGAGAAGTCCAGTGTTTTTCATTAAAATCCATAATGTATAACTAGTTTTAGAGAAAAAAATGTAAGTTCTGATCGCTTTAAATGTGTGCTGAGGCTGAGATATTACATACAATTAAAGATTCCATTTCACAATGCTAAGACATGTGGGCTATTTATGGTGAGAGTTGAATCTGGTCAATTTGTTTAAATCCTTCAGTTTGTTGGGAAGTAGGAATTTTAGCTTCTTGATATTCTAAATATTTGTCATATTTAAAATGGTCATGTTTGTTCTACTTCAGTGATGATGTGAAGAGCACCTGTGAGGGGTCTTTGGCTGGGTAGCAAGGTTTCCTTGGGACTGACTTGCCAGACTCAGGCTCCCTGTGGTACATTACAGACTCATTTTTCCAATAGCAAGTGTTGTTTCAACGTGCTCCTCTGTTTGGTAAATGCTTTTTCACAGATATAAACAAGATGAAGATGTTCATTTTCCAATTTGCATTGAATTATATTGATGCTATAATATTGATGCTAGAAATTACTGAAATCATACCATTTGAGCAGCTTGTGCTAAGCACAAAATTAATGATGTTTGAGCATCACATAAAATGCACTTATGCATCTTGATAATTGGATATGATTCATAGCCTGCTAACATAATTGGATATAAAGTATTATCAATTTTTCCATAATATTTGTACTGTTGTGATGCCTACATAGAACCTAATACTCTTAGCTGATATCCTAAAATTTTAGAAGCCTCCCAGAACATGGAAATTCATAATTCCATCATTTCATTTAAGTAGATGAATATTGTAACCCGGCAATGAATATCAAGTATCAAAAGGGAGACAGTAGTTTCTGTTTACTACAGTGGTGAGCAAGCCCAGAATTTACCTTGAATAGAGTCTAAGAAGAATTGGATTTTTTAAAGACATATTTTAGCAGAATTTGTACAAGATACAAAATAGTGATGATGAGTCTAACTTCAATGATAATATGGCAAATTTTAGTAATGATGTGGCTAAATTGCATCAATATTAAACTGGCACAGGATGGATATTTCATTATAGCCTATAATTTTAAGATAAAGGTATCGAGACTGTAAATTCAAAAAGAAAACAAGCAAAACTCTTCACTTTTAGATTCTTTAGTACCTTTTAAGGAACAGATATTTTAGGGTTTTTTCCTATTAATTCTTCAGGTAGCCAAAAGAGAGGATCATCCTGTATATGTATATGTTCCTGATATATGTATGTGCATATATACATATTCCTGAAAGCAGTTAGTTGTGTTAGTAGGGAAGGGAAGAAGTGAGATTATCCCACTAGGCATCACTGATAAAATATAGTAAAAATCTAGATCTAAAAAGCCTTGGTGTAACCAACTAAAGTTATGTAATTGCCAGCACTGAAAAGAAATCTTTGTCCTTTGGAAAATTAGAAAAACTGTTTTGTTTTTTTAATTTTCTCTGTGGCAACTGGTAACAGACTGCTTAAGCTGATCTTTCTTCCTGTGCTTTGGATTCAACATATAACCAGGTTATTATCAAAACATCTGCTGATAACAAAAAGATAAAAAGTTGCAACACTGCAACTCTGGATAGTTTCCTGTGCTTTTTAATTACTTTGGTTCTTGCATGACTTCTACTGGTGTCAAGTTTTGCCAGAAAATGTCTTTGATGTATGATTTGAATGGTTTAATACTACTCCCCTTAGTATATGTGCAACTACAATTATATAACAGATGTTTCATGGACTGTGTTCAGAGAAATTATTGCTGCATTTAAATGCTGATGAATTTTAATACAATCTATCTGTTCTCTATGGATAGTCCTTGAGGATGAGTCCAAGTTGTCTCCTCCCTGTTTTAATTCAGGCTGGATAAATTAAACATGTTGATGTCAAACTTTCTGATAACACCCCCCTGAGCCTGCTAGTTTTACCACACAATGGCCAACTCAGACATTTAAACCACTGCCAGACAAACTTTGCCTTCTGGATGCCTAAAAGCATCTTCCCTTCAGGTGAAGGCCTCACTCACTCCCCAGAATCCACACATGATAACAACATTCTCTTAACTCACATATCCAAAAAAACCTGTGGGTAAGTGTCATACATGGGAGGAGCTGTTTCACAGTGCCGATCTCCAAGACAGCATTGAGCAAAGAACACAGCAAGTTAACTTGTCATAAAACTGTGGAATGTAGGTTCTTACTTTCTGGAAAGTATACAGAAATTGCTGTAGTACTGACCCTATGTTTTGTGACCAAACAGTCTATTAAATTTGTATTCCCAGCTCTAAGCAGAGAGGTGGTACAATACATACGTAACCCTCCAAGAAGTGTTGTGTGAGTGATGAAAACTTGAATTTTTAACCTGATCCACTTTAATAAAACATGGTCAAACACTACATCTGAGTTGGAGCAGAGAGCAGTATAGAAAATGGACCACATGGAGGCAACACCTCAAAGACAGCCACATTAGACTTCAAAGATATCCACGTCATATATAATTCAAGGAGCTAGTAATGTCAGATAGAAATCCCCAGGGGGGAAAGGCATGGAGGTTGCCCTTGCATGTTTAATGAGCAAGAAGCACGTCAGAATTCACTGTTACCTGGAGTGTATGGAAGACAAGAACAGACAAGGGGAGGCAATTTTTAAACCATCTAGTGAAGGGCTTGTATACCTTAGGAACAATTTTTACCTAATTCATTACTAAAAGTCCCTGAGTTTTTTCTGTTGTATTTTGTTTTGTTTACTTTTAATGAGGAATTTCTTTAGCTCTGATCTGGGCTATGGAAATTTGAATATGGCAGTAATAGGGAGGAGAGACGGAAGTGTGGTGAGGGAGGAAGTTGAAATATAAACTAGGGAGTGACTAGTCTAGGAAAGAAGAAATGAGCATCCGCCTCCTAGAGGTGGAAGGAAAGCAGAAGTGAAGCTGTTCGGTCATGTGTGACCCTTTGTGACCCCATGGACTGTGGCCCACCAGTCTCCTCTGTCCATGGGATTTTCCAGGCAAGGGTACTGGAGTGGGCTGCCATTTCCTTCTCCAGGGCGTCTTACCAACCCGGGGATTGAACTTGAGTCTCCCACATTGCAGGCAGATGCTTTACCCTCTGAGCCACCAGGGAAGCCCAGAAGGGCAGAGGTGATAGGATAAAAGGACACTGAAGAGTCAGGGTCAAAGGGCAGCGAAGCCAAAGAAAGACGCTTTGCAGGTCTGAGCCTGAGCTTCTGCTAGCACCACAGACAGATCCACGAAGCCAAGGAGACATCTAGCTAGGATGAGTTGTATTTTAATACTTGGAGGATTAAGGTGCCTCATGAAAAACTATGTGAAACTAAAAATATTTGGCAGGTGGTTTAAACTGTCTGTCTTGGATTGAGAACAAAGCTCAAAGAATTCTTAAGAATACAATTACAAACTTCCTTCCTGAAACCGTTTCCATGTTAAAAATACATAGAGAGAGGTGTCTTTTTTGTAGCTTCTCTTGCAAAAATGTGGGGATAAACCTTGTCACATTCTTCCATGGGAACCATGCAGCCTCTTAAACACACTTTAGAATATGCCTTTGAAGTTCCTGGTGAGACCTCACACCCGGTCAATCCACACTTCTCACACTTGGCAGAGGGCACAAGACAGCACAGACCCTGGGTGACTGTGACCTGTCTCGGTGGGTACTTGATTTTATTAGAAGATTTGGAGGAATATAGTCAAGTAAGATAAAATACGATTTTATACTAATTTTGTATTATTTATGAACATAGCTAAGCTGTGATATAAAAGAAAATATTTATATTAATTTCTAAATTGAAAGCATATGATTTCTTACAAATGTCTTATTCACAGAAGACCGCTTCATGCTTTGACCCAACCCCTAGCCATGTGTGCCTTCTGTTATGCAATCAGTATATTTTGGGAGGAAAAGTTTGTGCACTGAAAACTTGGCTATATGCTTCTCTTCTAGCTTACTAAATTTAAACTACTGTTGCAAAATTATTTATCTGTAACCAAGTATACTCTGAGTGATAGCAACTGTCACTCAGATATATTTGTATATATGTATATATACGTGTATACATACATTTGTTTATAATATGTATGGTGGCTCAGAGGTTAAAGCATCTGCCTCCGATGCGGGCAACCTGGGTTCGATCCCTGGGTTGGGAAAATCCTCTGGAGAAGGAAATGATAACCCACTCCAGTATTCTTGCCTAGAGAATCCCATGGACAGAGAAGCCTGGTAGGCTACAGTCCACAGGGTCACAAAGAGTCAGACACAACTAAGCGACCACTTCACTTCACTTCACACGTATGCATGCATATATATATATGTGTGTGTGTGTGTGTGTGTGTGTGTGTGTATGTATACACACCTCTTTCATTTTTTTGTCTGGTTTCTTTTAAGCTGTGGGTACATATTTATTCAAATAGAAACATATTTGACACTGTAATGCCAAGCTTTTCAAGGGTCAACAGATTTTGTCTTATGGGTACACTGGGACTCTGACCAAAGAAGGGTACCTAAATCATCCCCTTCCCACAATATGACTTTGAGAATCAAGTTTAATTCCTATGGTATGTGTTGTTTCCTTCACATGAGTTTTAACACCACTGCAGACTAGTATTCAACAGCCCACACTGAATTAATGGCAACCCACTCCAGTACTCTTGCCTGGAGAATCCTGAGGACAGAGGAGCCTGGAGGACTGCTGTCCATGGGGTTGCACAGAGTCAGACACAACTGAAGTGACTTCGCATGCATGCATGCAATGGAGAGGGAAATGGCAACCCACTCCAGTGTTCTTGCCTGGAGAATCCCAGGGACAGGGGAGCCTGGTGGGCTGCCGTCTATGGGGTCGCACAGAGTCGGACACGACTGAAGCGACTTAGCAGCAGCCACAGAAGCAGCAGCAGCTGAATTAAAGGCTCACATGCAAAGCAGCAAGAAGAAGAAAAGTAACCCTAATTTTATACTAATTATATGGACAATGGCAGAAGAGCTCTATAAGGCCAAGTGGTGTCTAATTTCTAACAGCACACGATTTCCCAGCCTCATAGTCTAAAGTTTTTAGTTGGGAGATTCTCCAACTTTTTCTAACCATTTCCTTCCATTTCTAAAAAATTAATATATGCAGTGGTAATACCTATCTTATCTGTAATTCAAACTTAAAGAGATTCCAACTCTATAATTCTAGACTCTGAATTTGGAAGAGAAAACCTTCAAACAGGAGAGAAGGCGAGGTTGGTGATGGCCTTCTGTGTCTGTCTACCTATGTATCTATGACACCTCATTCATTTAATTTATTCCGTACCTGTCTGTGGAGCACCAGCTGAATGCCAAGCACTGTGTTGGGTGTCAGGGATTCAAAGTCACTGCCCACAAGATGATCAGAGAACAAGATGAGGAGAATAGCCTTCAAGCCAAAATTGCAGTGCTTGCTAAGAGACCATTGCAGGGTGACTGATATTCACAGAGTTCATGAGCTCTCAACAGAAGCCCTCTCATCCACCCTCAAGTTTTTAATCTCCTTTTCATCTGAAAAATGAGATAGCATCATCACAGACTTGGATAGTCTGATAAAGGATGCTCCCTGAATCCATGGGGTCCACCTAAGACAGCAGCATGCAGAGAGAATTCACTTGGATTCAGAATGGATTCAGCTTCCCACCACCTGTGTGAGCTGCAAGCTTTACTGACCTCTCAAGTTAAATCTCCTAATAAGCCAAGTGAGATAATGACCACTACCTCCCAGCGTTATTGTGAGGAGTAGGAACAGCTACCTTTTCTTAAGTGGCTCTTATCTGTGTGCTCCAGTGATAAGTGATTTAGAACCCTTCTTAAATCTTCAAAGCAATCCACAAGGTTATTCTGACAACTGAAACTCTAGCTAAAGGAGATTTGAGGTTTTTGTCTCTTACCATAAAACTGGAAAGCCATGGAACTAAGACCCAAATCCAAGCTTGTCCAGATCTAAATCTGCTAGCTTTGACAAGCATTTAATCAAGGAGACCACCTGGCATATAGTAGGACCTCAAGACATGAAGTTTATTTGCATCCTAATTTTTCTCAAATATCTGAAATTTCATGAAAGTGCTTGACAGCATATCAGTTCCCCCCTAATTTCAAAATTAAAAGGCCACAAAGACTGTCTTCCTTGAGTTACAAAGATATAAATGAAGGATGAAAGTCCTATTCAAAAAGCTATTTGGGAGACACTACATTTGTGCAGTTAGATGGCTGGTCCTTTTAGAATGCGATAGCAGCACAGCTTTGAAAAAAAGGCATAGTGATAATAATCTAAGTGAAAGTGAGCTTTGTCTAGTATCTGTCTTTATTGCAAAAGATGCCTGTAATATCTGACAGGCATTATAACTAAAGGGACTGATTTTTACATGGTGTTGCCAGTTAGAATATATTTGACTATTTAAATACTCCACTTACTTAAGTTGCAGTTTTGTCACAGAAATCAATTTCTTTGCAACACAAGATGTTTGGTTCACAAAAAAATGAAAAAGGTAAATGGATAAACCCTAAGGTCAGTAAAAGTCCAGAAAGAAAAAATAACCCCAAGAACAACAATAGCAAAAAAGTGAAATTCAGAAAGAACCATCAAAATGAGTCAGTAAGATTTATAAGTATGAAACTCTCTAATTAGGTAATTAAAATCATCAAAGCTGTAACTGCTTCAAATAATTAAACATTTAGGCAAATAAATAAGGTGAATCCCGGATCACCTGTGACAACTAAAACTGAAGCTTAAGTTTTTATCTCAGAACATTACTGGGTTAGAAACTGCCCAGTATTTACTGTGATGCTGGCTTTACTGTTAATGGGCATTTCCCCACTAAAAAGCAAAAAGACGTACTTGAGTCTTTGAAAAGACGATCTCGCCTGGAAGGTCACACTGAGACTGAGACCAATGCACGAGCTGTCCCTTGGCAACCGTAATGTGTACTCTTCTCGGAACCCGCAGGCCATCCTGCTACGGTGATCTCAGGCCGTGGCAAGGTGGCAGTTTCAAACGAGGCTGATGATCTGGCTTGAGGATGTTTTTGCAGTTATTTTTCTGGGTAGGAAGGGGCCCAGATTTCAGCATCTAAATTTTTCATTTGATTTTACATTCATTTCAGGGTCCTTGAGCTTTATTGTTCACAGTAGCTTTTATGAGCTTCTGGAGAACATCATCAACTACTCTTTGGTTACCTCAGATTGGTGCCCACCATATCCTCAAGAATGTCATAACAATCCAACTCTTCAAAATCCACCCAGTTCAGAAAAAGGTGCTCCTCATTCCATCAGAGCATATGATTTAGAAACTCCTCTCAGTATCCTCATTTCCATGGGATATATTTGATGCTTGGCTTTATTAAACGGATGCTTTATCCGTTAGAGATATCTGGTTTCAAGAGACAGAGTGCCTTTGACTGATAGACAAAAGAGAAATTTGTTGGAAGGATACGTAAAACTTCACCTCTCGGCAGGGGATGGTCATGACCTTGATTGACAGTTTCCCGATACAAAGTCAGACCCCTCTCATGAGATGAAACACGAGTGGAAAGAGACAGCCCAGACCAGCTCAGCACAGGGCCACCTCAGAGTGGGCAAGTGGAACCAGTGACATCAACCATCGTAGAAGAGAATGAGACCTCTTCCGAAAGGAATGAACTCCCTGAGGAGAGGGGATTGGGGCATAAGATTAAAAATTGCAGTAGGAATTCTCTTTTATAAAACAGAAGAAAAAAAAATGCAGGAATAACTGATTTGAGAATTTGCAACCTAAAAATGAATATTAGGACTTCCCTGCCTGTCCAGTGGTTAAGACTCCCTGCTTCCAGTGCAGAGGATGTGGCTTCAGTCCCTGGTCAGGAAACTAAGACACCACGTGCCATGTAGCATAGCCAAATTTTAAAAAAAATTAATATGTAAATAGTTTGGAATCTGAGTCACTTGGATTCCTCTTAGCAAATTCCCCAATCACTTACTCCTATAACTGCGTGTCTTGTTTTTCCTCACCATAATCTAATTAAACTATGTGATTGAAGTGTGTCCCCCATTATAGTGCAAGCTATAAAAGGGCAGCGACTCTCCCAGATTTTGCACAGTATTGTTACTTCAGTGTCTAGCTCAATATGTGATGTCATGAATATGTATCAGCTGACAGAATGAAATCTCTTTAGAGAAATGTCGGTGCTGTGACATCACTCCTACTGCACCCTAACACAAAATAACTGTGTGATAAGATCCATTATCATGAAAAGCACTATATGCTCTTCAAGACAAAGTCAATATACTGACAACTATAGTTTTTTTTGTTTGTTTGTTTTAAAGCACTCATTGTGACTCAGACCCATAATTTAGACAGTGTCTTAGGACCAGCTGCTGCCTGGGAATATTTACCTCCCTCAGGATAGAATGTACGGCGTTGTTTGCCAGCTCCTTGGTCTTCAGAATCCCTCCTTTGCGTTGCTTTTGCAAATCCTCGCCTCGCAGCAATCTGCATCAGCCATCACTGGTCAAGTGGTGTATGCCCATGTTTCTCTGTAAATCCTGCAGATCTGTTTCTTATATTCTCCCAAAACTGAAGAGAAGTTAATCACCCTGCAGCTTCATGCTGTGTTTATGCTCCTTTCATGAGTGATTTGTTTGTTTGTTTTAAAGCACTCATTGTGACTCAGACCCATAATTTAGACAGTGTCTTAGGACCAGCTGCTGCCTGGGAATATTTACCTCCCTCAGGATAGAATGTACGGCGTTGTTTGCCAGCTCCTTGGTCTTCAGAATCCCTCCTTTGCGTTGCTTTTGCAAATCCTCGCCTCGCAGCAATCTGCATCAGCCATCACTGGTCAAGTGGTGTATGCCCATGTTTCTCTGTAAATCCTGCAGATCTGTTTCTTGTATTCTCCCAAAACTGAAGAGAAGTTAATCACCCTGCAGCTTCATGCTGTGTTTATGCTCCTTTCATGAGTGATGATGCCATGTTCCCATCCTCCCCACCTGATGCATCAACAGCAAACTCCTGGAACTCAGAGGAGCCAAGGAGAAAATAATCCAGCAGAGCAACATTTAAAATGGCCGGATTTCTCGTATTAAAGTAGGCTAGTGAAAAAAGAAAAATCAGCTAAACAAAGCATTGCCTAAGCACAGATTCATTAAATATAGGAAATTAAAGCTGGCATAAGAGAGAACAAGCCTTTTTCAAATGTTAAAGATACCGTTTGCACTTTTCTTTTGCCTTATTTGTTCTCCGGGAGATCAAGTTTTCTACACATGTGTCTTTTGAGAACAAAACTGGGCATTATAAATCTTTCCCCAAAGTTGCATTTCTTTTTCAAAACAAATTCTTAACTTTTGAAAATATTTGGTAATTAACACAATAGACCAAATGTTCAAATCATAGCTCAGATGAATATGGTATACCTACTCAGTCTGCAAGAGCAAATGGTGAGTTATGAAGCCCATGCTTTAAAAGACTATAAAATCTCACATAAACATGAAGGCATAATCTTGGAGAACCACCAAAACTTTGATATTTTAAACTTTCAAATATCACAATTGAGGAAGGTATTTTCTTCTTTAAAACAACACTTATAAATGCAGGGGGACTTTGATCCAGCCCTCCTTTGTTAGTACTCTTTTAAATGCTCTGTAACAGAAAAAGATTCAGCTCATGATACTTACCCCATGGTCATTTTTGTTTCTGACTCTATTTGTTGAGTTGTAATGAAGTTCAAAGAAAGGATATAATTGGGGATGAAGAATATTAATGTCTTTGTATCTGTGGTTTTAGAACCTCATCAACCACACAATTTATGCTCTGAATTCTGATTGTTAAGATTCTCTACCATTTTGTTAACAAATATATGAAACTTCTGGGTCAGATTTTCCTTCTGTGATGCTCAATCATTATTCACAGGGAAAGTGTAAGATTTTTAGTTCTAACATTATATTTCAGACACTTTATTACTTTGAGTTAGCCTTAATGGCATAGCCTGGGACTTTGCTCCCTCTTTAGTAGAGCCAGCCACGATTTTAGTGTTCATAGAAATGAAATATAAAAAGTAATATTTCCCATGACGAACACTGAGAGACTCTGGTGCTTTACAGTCAGAAATTTTTAAACATTCTTTATATTGTAGCAATTTTTGTAAAACAGCTTTAACTTTAAATGATGAAAATCTTACACAGATATGAGTGCTACATTTTTATTCACCCACAAGAGAAAACTATTTTTTCCTAATCTTGTAAGAGGAAGAAAAAGCCAATTCTTCATGTTCTAGAAGTGCTGACTATATAAGACAAGGGCTTGGTATAGCTAATTTGCCTTTGTGGCATCTTATGGGACCTCCTAGTACCTGCAAAACTTGATTTCCCTCCCTTATTAGTGTAGTAAAATATTAAATCTCTTTTTTAAATGCATAAATCTGATTAGAAATGTGAGCCACCATACTTTCTTTTGCAGAAGGTTATGCACACAAGGAAGAGGCACATGGAGCTGTTTCAGGAACTCAATCAGAAATTTCAAACTTTGGACAGATTTCGGGATATACCAAATACAAGCAGTCTGGTGAGTGTACATCGCTTCATTGGTGCTGATGCTGTTTTGGGAATACAACAATGGAAAACTGAAAAAAAAAAAATCCCCCAATGGTGCTTAGAATTGTACTCAAAAGCAAATTAGGAATAACAGAATTTTAAAGTTTTTTGTTCATATTTCAAATGTTCTCAAGTATAAGGTCTAATTGGAATGAGTTATATATATATTAAAAAAAATGTGCTGGATTCACCTGGCCCTTTTATAATCAGAGCTAAAAGCCAGTTAATTCAAATTTCCAAAGAGTTGATTAAATATTTTCATTTGAATGCCTGGCATTTTAAGGTCATAACATGTAATGTATATAACCTACATAATATAAATAAGATATATTATAAGTATATAACATATATTATACCAAATACAAGCAGTCTGGTGAGTGTACATCGCTTCATTGGTGCTGATGCTGTTTTGGGAATACAACAATGGAAAACTGAAAAAAAAAAAAAATCCCCCAATGGTGCTTAGAATTGTACTCAAAAGCAAATTAGGAATAACAGAATTTTAAAGTTTTTTGTTCATATTTCAAATGTTCTCAAGTATAAGGTCTAATTGGAATGAGTTATATATATATTAAAAAAAATGTGCTGGATTCACCTGGCCCTTTTATAATCAGAGCTAAAAGCCAGTTAATTCAAATTTCCAAAGAGTTGATTAAATATTTTCATTTGAATGCCTGGCATTTTAAGGTCATATCATGTAATGTATATAACCTACATAATATAAATAAGATGTATTATAAGTATATAACATATAGATAATAAGCACATCTATCTGTAGAGAGTTATTACCTGAAACTCGAGAGGTGGGTTTTCTCCCAGGGTTTCAGGATACACATCAGCGCTGGGGGCTTTGATCGTTGGTTTTGACCACTCTCTTCACTCAGTTCTTCTGACTATAATCCTCGCATAGGACTTGATCAAATACAGTGATATTTGGCAGCTGCTATGTGCATGGCATGGGCAGAGCTCCAGAGAAGGCTATGTCATTATTTGTGAGACCACTGGATCATGGGTCTAGATATCAGTATGATGTCTCAACAAGATATTTCAGTTTTATGATAGTGCAAAAGCAATGTGCATTCAGAAGAAGTCACACTTTACATTTTGAATTTTGGCGTGTTCCTTGGCTAGTGATGTGTAGTCCAGTATTCTTCCATGATGCTGGGCAGGGACAGAAATTCACAGCCCCCAGTCAGCCCTGAGACCACAAGGATGAACAACCACACATCGACAACCATTCTCTCCCCCGACAGCCACTGTTTCTCACTTTCAGTGCAGTATTCCATAAATTACATGAGATGGTGAAGGACAGGGAATCCTAGTGTGCGGCGATCCCTGGGCTCACAAAGAGCTGGATATGACTTAGTGACCGAACAACAACAAAACCTGGCTGAGCTACGGTGGTCAGTTGATCAGGTGCACTGAATGCTCTTTGAGCTTATGTTATTTTCAACTGTGATGAGATTCATGGGAATGAACTTACCATTCATCCATGGTAAGTTGAGGAAGACCTGTAGTAGAAAGCTCAGCCAAGAACTATCTGAGTTTGAGCAAGTTACCCAGCTCAATTTCTGAAGCTCAGTTTTCTCCTAAACTGAGCATAGAAAGTAATCTGAAAATATGCCCCTTGGACCTCCACACTTGACAAAGCAGGAGGGGCCTTACCAGCCACTAGCTAACTCTCTGACTCAGCTCTGAGAATTAGAGCTGGGATGACCCACCCTCTGACTACTCTTCCTCCAAGTGTGGCATTTTTTCTCAGCTTTATACGTGTGCAGACCCTGGCCAGCTGTCCTCCTCCCAGCCACTGGTGTTCTGAAATACACATCCTTTGAGGTGTTTCTAGTCATCTTCTCATGCTAGTAATTCTTTCATATATGTATGAGTCTTAGTCCTGGCTTTCTAATTAATGCCATTCATTTATCAAGAGGAAGAATTTATATGTCTTTGTGTTTTGCTTGTATTCCTCTTAGTACTAAAAAGCATGATGGCCATACATGGTAAGTTATGAATAAATGGCCACTCTTGATTTCTTACATGTCAGTTAGTCTAATCTGCATTTGTTAAATGAAATATTATAGACTTTAACTCTTCACTGGTCTCTAAACAGTTTGTGTATATCAATCATTTTTCCTCTGTACAGCAAGAATCATGCATTTTGTGAAATCATCAATATGAAGCATACAGAAAACACTGTATGTAGTGAGTGGTTCTTTCTCATCTACCCACCCCCCCACACCACCAAATATTAAACTGTCAATTTTTAGTTAGCAGGAAAATGAAAATTGCACCATTGAGATTAGCTCTAACCTCATTAGCTACTCATTTTGAAATCCTGAAAGCTAACATTGAAATGAATTGAAGAAAGTTCTTGTTTTCTTTTTAAAAGGAGAAGGTTATGCTTACAAATTTGAAAGACTTAGGCAGCAGATACAGCTGGCTGACTGCTATAATATGATTGTAATTTCCCCTTGTATGGTCTGGGTATTAAATCATTAATGGCACAAATATCTGTATCTCAGTTTCCTGACAACCAAAATAGCATCCTAATTACAGCACATCTCTGCAGCAGCCTGCCTTTTCTAGAAAAGATTTATAAATATTTATCATTTGGGAGGTTAGGAGTGGGGAGGATAGTTGTCATTGCTGCCTCACTATTGTCCTAAATACATATGAACAGAGGGAAAAACACCCTTATTCCATTTTGATTAATAAGGAACATGTGAGTGAGTTTATTATCCTATAATTCATAGTGGCATTTGCTAATGAAACAGTGCCTAATTGGGTGGAGAAAGAGATTTTCAAAACACAAACCTCAATAAAGTCTGTTTCCTTTTTTTTTCTGGCTACTAACTCACAACACCTGCCTTTCAATGCAAATGATTGTAATTATGTAGAATCTGGGGAATAAAAGGGAAACCAGAAGACCACTCTATCTCCCTGCCTCTAGGCAGGACAGCACCTGAATCTCCTACAAGGAATAGGTATGATAAACAGCCCCATCATCATAGAGAATAAGCGTAGGGGTCTTTCACTTTTCCCCAGAAAAAAAGATTGGAAGAAGGAAAGAAAGAAGAGAGGGAGGGAAGAAAAGATCAGTGAAGGGGGAAAAGAAGGAAGGATGGAGGCAAGAGGGACTTATCCACCTGTGTTACTTACCTGTCTGCCCTGGTGAGGAAATGTGGGGAAACAAATAGGCATGTTTGGGTGCCTCTGAATTCTCATACTCTATGAATGTCCTCTTTCTATTTGTACAGCCTAAGACCACATTAGCATTTTTGGAAGCCTCATGCATGTTGGCTTATACTGAGTTTATAATTTATTAGTCCTTTATCACACGTGCTTCCATTTAAGTACATCTCCATTCTACCCTTGAGCTCAAAAACAAACAAATAAATGTAATACAACTGCATCAATTCAGGAACTTATTCTAACTCTGAATTTTGTATCAAGATTCAGGCCTCCATTGAAAGCTTTCCTGGCCCAGGTGGCTCTCCCTGTTGAATTCAGCAGCCCCCATAGGCTGTTCCAGGGTTGATTGTTCCTTGGACCATTGAACAGGTCACCGTCTCTCCATGACAGTCCATCACCCGCTGACCACAGAGGAAGCTGGGTGGCCCAGGGGCGCTATCCCCCACTTCCGGCTTCCTGCCCTGCTTGCTGGCTGTGGCGGTCCTCCTCCACTCAAGGGTGTCCATGCTTGTGAGCCGTGGTGGGAACCGCAGCTCAGCAGGGAGTGCTGTAGAATGCCAGAGGAGATGAGCCTCATTCATTAATGTATTCCTAACTCAAATTCAATCAGCTGTGTGCTGGCAACAATACTCTTTGAAATTAGAAACAAGACATCCTGACACAGTTTAAAATTAGCCTTTGTATTTCCTGTATCCACAGTGCTAGATCTTTAAAATATACAAGGAAAATCACACTTATTCTAAACATGATGAAACACTTAATTATATTTATTAGAGTATAGTTGCTTTACAATGTTGCAATGTTGTTAGTTTCTGCTGTACAGAAAAGTGAATCAGCTATGCACACACACACACACACACACATATATCTATCCCCTCTTTTTTAGATTTCCTTCCCATGTAGGTCACCACATCACTGGTTATTTTATACATAATATCGGTAATGTATATATGTCACTTCTAATCTCCCAATTCTTCCCACTCTCCCTTCCCCTGTGACATCCATATGTTTGTTCTCTACATTTGTGTCTTTCTGCTTTGCAGATAATATCATCTATACCATTTTTCTAGATTCCACACGTATGCGTTAACACACAATATTTGTGAAAGTCATTTTTAAAGCAAGTGAACTAGCACTTTACATATCCTGGCTTCTTTTATGACTGAACTAATTCACTTTCTGTCAAACTTAAGATTCCCTGAAAGCTCCTTGAGACAGCCCTCCTCCAAGATGGATAAATCCACTCCATGGCTTGATTCAGCAGAATTTCTGCCCTTGAACCCTTCCATTGATGACTGATGGTTCTGATCCCTATAGTGCCCCCGAAGGGCCAACCATTCCTCATTGCCTACAAAATAAATTCCAAATTGAGTAGTAGCCTGGCAGACAAAGCCTCTTATGATCTGACTTTCAGACATCTTTGCTTGTTTTTCTTTTTTAATTTTTTATTTTTCTAATATTCTTTTTCACTGCAACTGAAATAAATTAGTCTGTGTTCCGAGAGGCCATTTCTATGCTGTCTGGATTTGAACTTGGTACACATACTTTTCCAGCCACCTGACCTCCAGCTACTCATATGTCTTCCTGACAAAGTGCATCCTTCTCTGCCAGGCCTAAAGTCACTTTCCTCAAAAAGGTCTCTGTGCTCTCCACAAAAGGAAGCTGTATTGCCTCCCTCCTCCAAACTCCCACAGTACTTTTTCTGGATTGTAGATGTGTTTACATCTATATATTTTATACCTCCACTAACTATCAACACCTTTATAACAAGTATAATTACTATCTAGTGAGTATTTATTGAAATCAAATATTATGATCTGCTTCTCCACCTTTTTCTAAAAATCTTTGCAACCCATAAATTAGGTGATGGCTGTACCTTTTGCCACGTCCTTTGGCCCAAAAGACAAAGCATACCTGTTTTGCAAATGTTAAAGTTGAGGTTCAGAGAAATGGAGTCAGTTGTTCCGGGTTACATTCATATGGAATGGAGCAACTAGAATTTGGACCTGTGTGTACTGAGCTCTAAATCTATGTTCCCTCATGGACCATGTGCTTTTCTATATTTGATGTATCACCTTTCTCTCCTGAGCACCTAATATGATGCCAGTATAGAGCAGTTGATAAATAAACATGGATTGAAAGAAAGCAAAGAGGGAGAGAGGCAAAGAAAAGAGAGAGAGAAGGGGAGTTCTAGGACTATAATTCATGAGATTTTAGAGTATTTGACTAAATCAGAATTAACCCCCTGTATATGCCCTAAAGTGTTACTTTTTATTAAATCTTTACTATTAGCTTTTTTTCTTGTATGTCCTCATGATTAAAGCTAACACGTGCTGAAAATAGCTAACATATTGAGAATTTCAATAATGTCATTTCTACTTATATGCATATATATGGAATCTAGAAAGATGGTACTGATGGCAGCAGTGGAGATGCAAATATAGATAACATACTTGTGGACACAGTAGGGGAAGGAGAAGGTGAGATGAATCAAGAGAGTACAATGCAAATATACGTATTACCATATATAAAACAGGTAACCAGTGGGAATTTGCTGTATGATGCAAGGAGCTCACACCAGTGCTCCATGATGACCTAGAGAGGTAGGGTGGGGTGGAAGGTTCTAGAGGGAGGTTTAAGAGGGAGGGGACATATGTATACCTATGGCTGATTCATGCTGGTGTATGGCAGAAATCAACACAATATTATAAAGCAATTATCCTCCAGTTAAAAATAAATCAATTAAAAAAAAAAGAAAAAGAATCTAGTTATAAATATTTCTATAAGCTGTATCTTTTGACTATACTGGAGAATGATGTTTAATCTACTGAGTGGAATCCAAACAATTATTCCAGTACATGTACAATGCAAATATACGTATTACCATATATAAAACAGGTAACCAGTGGGAATTTGCTGTATGATGCAAGGAGCTCACACCAGTGCTCCATGATGACCTAGAGAGGTAGGGTGGGGTGGAAGGTTCTAGAGGGAGGTTTAAGAGGGAGGGGACATATGTATACCTATGGCTGATTCATGCTGGTGTATGGCAGAAATCAACACAATATTATAAAGCAATTATCCTCCAGTTAAAAATAAATCAATTAAAAAAAAAAGAAAAAGAATCTAGTTATAAATATTTCTATAAGCTGTATCTTTTGACTATACTGGAGAATGATGTTTAATCTAGTGAGTGGAATCCAAGCAATTATTCCAGTACATGTTTTCTATTTCCCCTGCTAGTTGTAGTTAGTTGAAGGCCAGAATTTGTGTGTGGAGGAGTAAGGAATAGATTCAACAACCATGAACTGTTTTCTTCTTCTTAAGGAGACTTCAGTCATGATTCTCTTCTTGTCTTTGATGTTATGCAGTTTAGTAAAGCCCATCACTTTATAGAAAGCTTTAAATGACATTTATTTATTTTTCAATTTTTGTAGTATTTATTTTTTAACATAAATTTGTTTATTTTAATTAGAAGCTAATCACTTTACAATATATTGGCTAAAAGTTAGCAGTTAAAATAAAGCAATTTTACTGCTAACTTCTAGCGAAATCAGGATATAAAAACCACAAATGATGTTTGTTCATACATTTCTCAAGCACCTACACCACTGAAGTTCTTGGTGGAGTTATAATTAGGCAGATCTTAAATTTTAGGTAACTAGAGGGTGTGGGCTATGAAACTTCAGAAGAAATGGCTTGTAGATATTTCTTTTTAAACCCTTATATTGCTGGATATGTCTTCCAAAAAGCTGTGCTCTTTGAAAGGATTTTTGGTAGTGTGTCATACAGGTATATAGGAAATTGTGAAGAATATACAGCCGAAAAAAATAAATCACACGTAGTATTTTCATATTCTAAAAAGGGTAATTCCTTGAAAAACCAAGCAAAGATAGAGATCTAAATTTTTATTTTATAAAATAAGGCTACTTCGGGTTATAGTTTTCAATATTACACAACAGTCCCTATGACACAGCTTCAGTTTTTTTTTAATCACACCAAAGATTCTGCCAAAATATATGTGTCCTACATTTTGTGTTAATGCTCCTCCTACCTGAACCTGTAGCCATCCTGACACTTTGCAACATGCTCCCAAATAAAACATGGTCTGCATTGCCTTCTATATCACTGTTCACTTCCTTTGATTGCTGGAACATTTTAGGGTAACTCAAAGAAGGTGTTCATCAGTTTGTTCAATGAAAGAAAACTGAAATCAAAACCATTTCCTGCAGCTGGCCACAATTTCCAATCATCTCTGAATCACATAAACTGGATTTAGCTTAAAACAGGCTCTCTTCCTGGAAATTTCAACAAGCGGCCACCCAAGTCATCAAATAAATGATTCTCTTCCCCTTCTTCTTGACAGGAAAACCCAGCACCAAACAAGAATCCATGGGACACTTTCAAAAACCCCAGTGAATACCAACATTACACCACAATCAATGTCTTAGACACAGAGGCAAAAGATGCTTTGGAACTGAGACCAGCAGAGTGGGAAAAATGTCTGAGTTTGCCTCTGGACGTGCAGGAGGGGGACTTTCAAACAGAAGTTTAACAGAATCAAAATGGACCGTGGTGGAGACAAAAATGTATTTGCACTGACGCTTAAGACTTGGGAAGCCTGACATTTCTCTCCAGACAATGCGACTCTCCTGCATCAGCACCTCCATGTGCCAAATGTCAGTGATGTTTGTTTCGGTAACTTCTCCCTGGTCAGGCAAGTGGAGAGAGGCCCAGGTGTACAGTCCTGACTGCCCTGTGTTGTAAGTACCCGTGGAATGGATTTGTAAGGTAATCTTTATAGATAAACCTCAAGCAACGATTCATGTTGTAACCGCTTCATATGGTTTAGTTTTCAAAAAACTTCACCATGAAGCACAATGTACATATTTATGCAGTTTTTAAAGTTTATAACAGTCTGTTTGGCCATTACTACACTTTTTACTTTATAATATAAAAGCAAAGTTTTTGTCATTAAATGAATGTTTGTTGAGCTACATTCTTCATTGCTTTAAATGCAATAAAGTAATAATCTCACTTTTATATGAATAATATATTTCACATCTTTATTATTGCAGTTTTCTCTAGAAAGCTCTGAGTAGCTTTCTCTGCTGCAGCTGTGTATAAAATATTTAAAATGTTGTATGGTGTAAATAAACTTTTGTCTACATATCAGTTTTTTAGTGCATTTTATTTTGGATTTGTTGAACAGAAATTTACATATTTATAAAAATTTTTTTTCATTACAGATACTGAAAATGTATTCATGGTTTTAATAGCATACCGTTATTACTCCTTTGAGGCTTATGATTTCTCCAATGTAATAGTAGGTTTGTATAGTACTTCTGTATTTTCTACTCAAACACCCTTTGGAACATGTACCATGTAAATGGGGCTTGTCCGAAATCTGCTGGCATCATACTCTTACATAAATATAATGTTTTTTCTATCTTGTGGCAAAAAAAGAAAAGACAACTGCTAATAGAAAACAGTAAGTTACCATACAAAAAAATAATGCAGAGACAATGTTTGTTATCAGTAATGAAGCTCACTGCATGTTCCACAAAAGAAACTACTTGTACTGCTGTTCTTCATAGCATATGGGAAGACGAACTTAACTTGAGATTAAAAAAAAAAAAAAAAAAACCTCCTATCTGTACATCCTCTAGCAGAAGGAAAGGGGAGTGGATGTACTTGGCAGATGCTTTACCTGATGTGAAGAGTCTGAGATGAGCCAACTGCAGAAGGCTCCCTGGTGTTCTGTCTGGCTTTGGAGCTGCACAGTGATGCTCCCCACCCTGCAGAGCGGCACCAGAGGAACCTGGGAGCCCCGGGGTGGGGAGGATTCGGGCAATTTCCTCATCCTTTCAGGGGATGAGGAGACTGTGCTTTATAGTCCAAGGGGAAAATAAAGGGAGTGGGGAGGAGAGTGGGGGCTTCAAAACTTCTCGGATGTTTACTTAGATTAGCTTGCTGGGTAAGCCTGCACTGCGTGGTCTTCCGTGGCGGGTTCCTGCTCCCGGTGACCAGGGGACCCCAGCCCACGGGCGGCGAGGCAGACACCAAGGTGCTTCAGTCTCAGGCGCGCCTCTGAGCCGAGCCTTAAAACCCAACTCCTGTCAGACACCTTTCCTGTGCTCCAGGTGTGAGAAGTATATTTTTAAACAGATTTTAAAAATAAAGTGACAAAATTATGCTAAAATGCATATAATACAACAAAGGACTGTTTTTTTATTAAAATAAACTTGATGCTAATTATAATGTAACTGTAATATGTAATGCTTATTAAATTTATCAGGTGACTTTCTGGTGACAGGAATAATATTTAGTAATTTCTCTCACTTTCTCTGTTATGTATAAACACACACATATATGTGTGTGTGCATATATACATATACATGTACATATATACACCTATACATAGGTGCATATATGTATATAAAATCCATAACACTCAGCTCTATCTTAGTACCCTCTAGAAAGAATGAAATTCATATACACAGTTCTCCATCCCAAACTGTAAAATCTTGATGGAAAGTAAAAAACCACAAGTATAGGTTTGAAAATTCTATATGTTTAAAACATAAATTCAATATATTAGACTAACATTTCTTCTAAAATCACAATATTTAAGGGCATGAAACAAAAAGTTACTTTTTCCACCATTTTTCCCTAGTTTTGATAACTCTAAATACTAGAGTGATACATGAAACCTAACCAAAAATTGCATACTTAAAAATGTTAGGGTAAATGTTTTGGTTACTCTAAGAAGGATGCTAAGTCATAGCGGTGCTTTTGTTTGTTTTTTATAATCTGTAAGAAGAAAATGCAAATCAGTCAGTATCACGGAATCATAATTTTAAGGCAGCCCTCTTCCAGTCCATGCCTTCTGAGTGTGCATTGTACTTACATACATGAACTCAGTCACAGTGTTGAGTACAGCAGTCCCCTGACAATCTGGGCACGTACCTCAGAGCCCACTCAGCACCTGCCAGAGTCCTGGTGCCCTTGGACTGGACAGTCCCTGCCTCATGACCAGATTTGACCTGTGGGGCCTCCCTGGTGGCACAGATGTATCGTTTCTGCCTGCAATGCGGGAGACCAGGGTTTGATCCCTGGGTGGGGAAGATCCCCTGGAGAAGGAAATGACTATCCACTCCAGCATTCCTGCCTGGAAAAATTCCTGGAGAGAGGAACCTGGCAGGCTACAGACCATAGGGTCACAAAGAGTCAGACGCAGCTGAGCGACTAACACTTTCACTTAAAGTTACACCTCATATTTCATCCTCACCAACTTTTTCATGATTTACCAAGCTAGAAAATAACTTCTCCTGTGAACCCTTATGGCATTGCTTCTGTACCTCTCCTAAGACTTTTAAGATCTAGATCTTCTACCTTGTTACTTATATTCTCTGATGGACTGTAAGTGCCTGGAGGGCAGGATTCATGTCTGATGCATTTTTGTACCTCATAAGGGATCTACCACAGTAATGTGCACACAATAAACATGTGTTGAATTATTTGTGGAATTTATTTTAGTATTGCTTACAGTTATACATATCAAGTCACCTGTCCCCAAAAGTTTACTGAGCAATCACTGTGTGTGTATTTCTGTAAGTCTATACTCTGATTAGGGTTCTATCCCTGGCCCAGGAAGATTCCACGTGCTGCAGAGCAGCTAAGCCCGTGTTAACTACTGAGCCCGCTCTCCAGAGCCCACAGCCACAACTACTGAACCTGTGTGCCACAATTACTGACGTCCTTGCACCTAGAGCATGCAGTCTGCAACAAGAGAAGCCGCCGCAATGAGACGCCCTCCCATCACAATGAAGAGGAGTCCCCACTCGCTGCAACTAGAGAAAGCCGGCAAGCAGCAATGAAGACCTAGTGCAACAAAAACAAATAAATATGAGGTCACGTGTGAGACAAGTATTTATATTATTTAAATATTCAGAAGCTCCTATAACCCCCATATTATCATTTTGTCCTTCAGATTACCACATGGGAAAGAATGAATTACCCAAGATGCAGCTCAGAAGCAGCTGACCACCTTAGCAGGTGACCTAAGATCACCATAAAGAAATACAACCCAATATTAGGGCCCGGGTCTTCTGACTTCTGCTCTGGGACCACTCCTGTGATGCCACAGTGTTTCCAGTTTTTTCTTCTAGATTACTCAGTTCCCAAAGCAAACAATGATAAGTTTTTCAGACGATGTTTCAGGAGATGTTTTTCAGGCGAGTCACCGAGGCAGAGAACTGAAAACATGTGTTAGGTGCCCTGGGGATGCTGAGACTGGGAGCTTCTGGGAGCAGAAAAGCATGGCTGATCCGAAATAACAGGTGGTCTTAAAGAGATTTGGATCTAAAATCCATCGTGTGGTTCTCCTTGCACCTGCTTGACTTCTCAAACCCACTTGAAATGTATTTAGTTTTCCTCTCATTGTGTTATTACCTGGACACATGCAACAGGAGTTAGAAGAGAGAATCCAACCCAAGTTCTCAGACTGGATTCAGACACCCAGTAAAAATACACAATCACAAGAACTTTTTTTTTAAGGTGTAGTCAATAAGCCATTGTTTCAGAAAATTCATCTTGTAAATTTTGAATCATTCTCAGCTTCTTAAGAAAACTTTATTAGTTTTACTTTTCCAGAGGTATCTATGTCAAAATTAATTCATGAAATTCTATCATGTTGGAGCACTTCATTGAAGAACATGGGACAGACGTGTCTCTGGCATGTCAATCTACACAGAGTTTTAAGTGATGAAAAAAATCACCTGGCCCTCCTGAGATACTTCTGTAATCACCCGTAACTGGTGTAGTACAACAGAAAAGAGGTTTAATAAGAAGAGAACCAGAAGAATATAGAGGCTGAAGAAATTTTGGCAACTGATGAAAATGGTAGTCATATTTCCAGTGTCATAAAACAAGTCCAGATGTAGGTGAGGAATACCTCTATTTATAAAAACTATTGCAGTGGGACTGAGAACTGCTGAGATCCACCTGTGAGACCCAGCGCCTCCCAGACATCATGCAGGAGGGAATATTGAACAAGACGAAAGAACTAGGTCAGAGAGTGGGATGAGCAGATGGGGGGACCAGGCAGCTGAACAGGGGATGTCTTTCTTGGTGGCCAGACAATTCTGGGACAGACAGACAGGTAGGGAAGGTTGTTGCATCTTCCACATTTAATCTGCACACGCTCATGCTCATGGTCAGTCGTGTCTGACTCTTTGCAACCCCGTGGACTGTAGCCCACCAGGCTCCTCTGCCCATGGAATTTCCCAGGCAAGAATACAGGAGTGAAGTGTCATTTCCCACTCCAGGGGATCTTTTCGACCCAGGGATCAAACTCATGCTCTTTTGCATCTCCTGCTTTAGCAGGCAGATTCTTTACCACTAGGGCCACCTGTTAATCTCATAGTTCTTTAAACTCAAGGATGGGCTAAAGTTCATCTTGACTCCTGTATCTTTCCACCACACAGCTTGCTGGTCTTGAGGTGTTGGTTTAGAAATACAAACTTTCTAAAATGCAAAAAAAAAAAAAAAAAG
>SJYC01061447.1:0-27485 GCA_006408675.1 Madoqua kirkii
GCCGAGCCTTAAAACCCAACTCCTGTCAGACACCTTTCCTGTGCTCCAGGTGTGAGAAGTATATTTTTAAACAGATTTTAAAAATAAAGTGACAAAATTAATGCTAAAATGCATATAATACAACAAAGGACTGTTTTTTTATTAAAATAAACTTGATGCTAATTATAATGTAACTGTAATATGTAATGCTTATTAAATTTATCAGGTGACTTTCTGGTGACAGGAATAATATTTAGTAATTTCTCTCACTTTCTCTGTTATGTATAAACACACACATATATGTGTGTGTGCATATATACATATACATGTACATATATACACCTATACATAGGTGCATATATGTATATAAAATCCATAACACTCAGCTCTATCTTAGTACCCTCTAGAAAGAATGAAATTCATATACACAGTTCTCCATCCCAAACTGTAAAATCTTGATGGAAAGTAAAAAACCACAAGTATAGGTTTGAAAATTCTATATGTTTAAAACATAAATTCAATATATTAGACTAACATTTCTTCTAAAATCACAATATTTAAGGGCATGAAACAAAAAGTTACTTTTTCCACCATTTTTCCCTAGTTTTGATAACTCTAAATACTAGAGTGATACATGAAACCTAACCAAAAATTGCATACTTAAAAATGTTAGGGTAAATGTTTTGGTTACTCTAAGAAGGATGCTAAGTCATAGCGGTGCTTTTGTTTGTTTTTTATAATCTGTAAGAAGAAAATGCAAATCAGTCAGTATCACGGAATCATAATTTTAAGGCAGCCCTCTTCCAGTCCATGCCTTCTGAGTGTGCATTGTACTTACATACATGAACTCAGTCACAGTGTTGAGTACAGCAGTCCCCTGACAATCTGGGCACGTACCTCAGAGCCCACTCAGCACCTGCCAGAGTCCTGGTGCCCTTGGACTGGACAGTCCCTGCCTCATGACCAGATTTGACCTGTGGGGCCTCCCTGGTGGCACAGATGTATCGTTTCTGCCTGCAATGCGGGAGACCAGGGTTTGATCCCTGGGTGGGGAAGATCCCCTGGAGAAGGAAATGACTATCCACTCCAGCATTCCTGCCTGGAAAAATTCCTGGAGAGAGGAACCTGGCAGGCTACAGACCATAGGGTCACAAAGAGTCAGACGCAGCTGAGCGACTAACACTTTCACTTAAAGTTACACCTCATATTTCATCCTCACCAACTTTTTCATGATTTACCAAGCTAGAAAATAACTTCTCCTGTGAACCCTTATGGCATTGCTTCTGTACCTCTCCTAAGACTTTTAAGATCTAGATCTTCTACCTTGTTACTTATATTCTCTGATGGACTGTAAGTGCCTGGAGGGCAGGATTCATGTCTGATGCATTTTTGTACCTCATAAGGGATCTACCACAGTGATGTGCACACAAAAACATGTGTTGAATTATTTGTGGAATTTATTTTAGT
Source organism: Madoqua kirkii (assembly GCA_006408675.1). Taxonomy (NCBI): domain Eukaryota; kingdom Metazoa; phylum Chordata; class Mammalia; order Artiodactyla; family Bovidae; genus Madoqua; species Madoqua kirkii. Next base: position 1,447 of record SJYC01061447.1, read on the forward strand.
ATTGCTTACAGTTATACATATCAAGTCACCTGTCCCCAAAAGTTTACTGAGCAATCACTGTGTGTGTATTTCTGTAAGTCTATACTCTGATTAGGGTTCTATCCCTGGCCCAGGAAGATTCCACGTGCTGCAGAGCAGCTAAGCCCGTGTTAACTACTGAGCCCGCTCTCCAGAGCCCACAGCCACAACTACTGAACCTGTGTGCCACAATTACTGACGTCCTTGCACCTAGAGCATGCAGTCTGCAACAAGAGAAGCCGCCGCAATGAGACGCCCTTCCATCACAATGAAGAGGAGTCCCCACTCGCTGCAACTAGAGAAAGCCGGCAAGCAGCAATGAAGACCTAGTGCAACAAAAACAAATAAATATGAGGTCACGTGTGAGACAAGTATTTATATTATTTAAATATTCAGAAGCTCCTATAACCCCCATATTATCATTTTGTCCTTCAGATTACCACATGGGAAAGAATGAATTACCCAAGATGCAGCTCAGAAGCAGCTGACCACCTTAGCAGGTGACCTAAGATCACCATAAAGAAATACAACCCAATATTAGGGCCCGGGTCTTCTGACTTCTGCTCTGGGACCACTCCTGTGATGCCACAGTGTTTCCAGTTTTTTCTTCTAGATTACTCAGTTCCCAAAGCAAACAATGATAAGTTTTTCAGACGATGTTTCAGGAGATGTTTTTCAGGCGAGTCACCGAGGCAGAGAACTGAAAACATGTGTTAGGTGCCCTGGGGATGCTGAGACTGGGAGCTTCTGGGAGCAGAAAAGCATGGCTGATCCGAAATAACAGGTGGTCTTAAAGAGATTTGGATCTAAAATCCATCGTGTGGTTCTCCTTGCACCTGCTTGACTTCTCAAACCCACTTGAAATGTATTTAGTTTTCCTCTCATTGTGTTATTACCTGGACACATGCAACAGGAGTTAGAAGAGAGAATCCAACCCAAGTTCTCAGACTGGATTCAGACACCCAGTAAAATACACAATCACAAGAACTTTTTTTTTAAGGTGTAGTCAATAAGCCATTGTTTCAGAAAATTCATCTTGTAAATTTTGAATCATTCTCAGCTTCTTAAGAAAACTTTATTAGTTTTACTTTTCCAGAGGTATCTATGTCAAAATTAATTCATGAAATTCTATCATGTTGGAGCACTTCATTGAAGAACATGGGACAGACGTGTCTCTGGCATGTCAATCTACACAGAGTTTTAAGTGATGAAAAAAATCACCTGGCCCTCCTGAGATACTTCTGTAATCACCCGTAACTGGTGTAGTACAACAGAAAAGAGGTTTAATAAGAAGAGAACCAGAAGAATATAGAGGCTGAAGAAATTTTGGCAACTGATGAAAATGGTAGTCATATTTCCAGTGTCATAAAACAAGTCCAGATGTAGGTGAGGAATACCTCTATTTATAAAAACTATTGCAGTGGGACTGAGAACTGCTGAGATCCACCTGTGAGACCCAGCGCCTCCCAGACATCATGCAGGAGGGAATATTGAACAAGACGAAAGAACTAGGTCAGAGAGTGGGATGAGCAGATGGGGGGACCAGGCAGCTGAACAGGGGATGTCTTTCTTGGTGGCCAGACAATTCTGGGACAGACAGACAGGTAGGGAAGGTTGTTGCATCTTCCACATTTAATCTGCACACGCTCATGCTCATGGTCAGTCGTGTCTGACTCTTTGCAACCCCGTGGACTGTAGCCCACCAGGCTCCTCTGCCCATGGAATTTCCCAGGCAAGAATACAGGAGTGAAGTGTCATTTCCCACTCCAGGGGATCTTTTCGACCCAGGGATCAAACTCATGCTCTTTTGCATCTCCTGCTTTAGCAGGCAGATTCTTTACCACTAGGGCCACCTGTTAATCTCATAGTTCTTTAAACTCAAGGATGGGCTAAAGTTCATCTTGACTCCTGTATCTTTCCACCACACAGCTTGCTGGTCTTGAGGTGTTGGTTTAGAAATACAAACTTTCTAAAATGCAAAAAAAAAAAAAAAAAGCACTTTGGTTTGTAATTCAAATAAAGCTGGGATATGGGTACAGATGAGGAGGTACCTTTTCCCTTGACACAGGCTCCTGGTGACGCTAGGTTCCTGCACCCCCTCCCTCCAGACTGGGAGATGGAGGAGTCATCTTCTTGCACTTTCATAGACTTGGTGCAGGTGCTTGAGAAATATTCCTGGCCTGTAAAACCTGAAAGAAGCTTTTTAAAATACCTACATCTCACAGAGGCAGAGGATTTACAATTCCAGTTCAGTGCAGTCACTCGGTCGTGTCCAACTCTTTGCGATCCCATGAATCACAGCACACCAGGCCTCCCTGTCCATCACCAACTCCCGGAGTCCACCCAAACCCGCGTCCATTGAATCAGTGATGCCATCCAACCATCTCATCCTCCATCATCCCCTTCTCCTCCTGCCCTCAATCTTTCCAAGCATCAGGCAGTCAAATGAGTCAGGTCTGTGCAGGTGGAATTCCAAATTCTCTCTAACAAGAGCTCCAAGACAAGGCAGGTCAAGGACATAGAGTCCAGGGGAATCCTGTCTGAAGTTTGGTCAAGTGAGGGGAAGGCTAAGATCTTCCTGGTCACAGGTAAACTCATCCATTGCCACCTGAAAACTAACTAAACTGTTAAGACATCCGCAAGCTTAATCCTCTAGGGTTCATCACCTCAAAGCATCAAGCACTTCTCATGCCTCCCAAAGACAGCAATTCATCTTGAAAATGACTCTCTGGTGGCAACCACCAATATCAGAGGCCTCAAGCCCTCTTGAGGAGAGTCTGCTTAGAGCTTTCTCCTCACCAAAGCCACTAAACTCCAGGAAGAGGAGCTGGCTCACTTTTAATAATCAATTCTCCATGATAGAGTCACAAAGATTATTGTGTCAACTTCTCAAATGAATGCCTGGCATCACCCAGTAGCTCTCTTCTTCTCCCTGTCAAATCTAGAACTGCAGTCCTAAAATGCATAGAGAATTTTACATAGAGACTAAAAGGTAATTTTATGTAGTAATTGTATTGTGCTTCATTCTGAAGTGAATTTGGGATAGTTTATAAAAAATATATACATAAATATATTTATTCAACAAATAGAGTCTGTTGCAGACTAGGTACTAACATAGCATCTAAGAAGTGGTGATTCAACAGTGAACAAAACATGATCCCTATTTTCAGGGACTTAGTATCTTTGAGAACAGACAGACCAAGAAAGAGAATTACAATAATTTGATGGATTTATGCTAGCAAACTCTTGGGAAAGACACTGATACATAAGTAAAAAACATGAGGAAAGACAATCAAGGTGATACAGAGGCTAACTTAACACTTAAAATATATGCCTCAAGGTTCTAGACTCTTCTCTGGGACTACAAATAAGTGACAGCTCTGAGCTCCCTGCAACCTTGCAAATATAGAAACTGCAATTCATTCTGTAGGTCACAGTGTCCCTAAGATAAAAGCCAACATCTCCTCTGTAAACACAAAAGGCAAGAGATGTTTCTCTTGAACCCTCATGCTGCAGGTGAATTCTATATAAATAGCATCCTTATAAATTTCCTAAACATTATAGACATAATTCTCACATCCCCCCACCTTTTGTCTTTATGCAAACCCTGTTTTATTTCAAATGTACACATACTTATATGCATGCATACTCAGTCTGTCCAACTCTTTGTGACCCCGTGAACTGTAGCCTACCAGGCTCCCTGTCCATGGGATTCTCCAGACAAGAATATTGGAATGGGTTTCCATTTCCTTCTCCAGGGGAATAGTCCCCACCCAAGGATCAAACCCATGTTTCCTCTGTCTCCTGCTTTGACAGGCAGGTTCTTTACCCCTGTGCCACTTGGGAAGCCCAATATACATATACAGGAGATCATGAAAATATTTTATCATTTTTTACAAAAGTTTTAAATATTGCACTCCATTGACAGTTATTACAAAATATCAGCTATCTTCCCCTTGTTGTACAGTACATCCTTGAGCCTGTCTTAACCCCAATAGCTTGTGCCTCCCACTCCCCTACCCCTATACTGCTGTCCCGCCTTCCCTCTCCCTGCTGGTAACCACTGGTTTGTTCTCTATATCTATGGGTCTGCTTCTTTTTTTGTTATATCACTAGTTGGTTGTACTTTTTAGATTTTACACATAAGCGATATCATAGAGTATTTGTCTTTCTGTGTCTGACATGTCTCTTCTTGAAGGATAATGTGATGATTAATTTATGTCTCGACTAGACCATGATATTTGGCCAAACACCAGTCTGGTTATCATGATGAAGGTACATTTTGGAAAAGATCAACATTCCAATCAGTAAGACTTTGATTAAAGCAGATTACCCTCCATAATGTGGTTGGGCCTTATGAAATCAGGAGAGGCCTTCAGAGATCAAAACTGAGGTTCCCCAACATTTAGAGGGATATTCTTCCCCTAAATGGCTTGAGAACTAGAGCTGTAACACCAGCTCTTCCACAAGTCTCCAGCTGCTGCTTGCTCTGCAGATTCAGGCTCACTAGCCCTCTACATCGCCTGAATCAATTTCTCAAATCTCTTTAAAAAAAAAAAAATGATACCCATAGACACATACACACATCCTATTGGTTCTCTTCCTTCAGAGCATCCTAATACAAGTAAATAGTTAAGACTTAAGCACAATCACTAAAACCAGTTTCTCACAGTCAGAATATCGTTCTGCAAGTACAAAGCTTCCCCATTATCTGGTTGAATAAAAAAAAAATGGAGAATATTATTCTACTTCCAGAAATCACCTGTGAAGATGACTTTCCAAAAACCAAGATTTTGGTAATAATCTTAAGTTCTTTCTGAATGCTTGTGAATACTTTATGCATAAATATTCATTTAATTCTCAAAATAAGCCCTAGGAGGCATGTTCTATCATTATTCCCATTTGGGATCTGTAACTCCTCCAACACCACACAAGGCAGCAAATGGCAGAGCCAAGGCATGTCCTCAGAGTTTGACCCCAGAAACTAAGCTCCAAATTATTCTGCTGAAAACTGAATAAGGTTCAAGGGGTAGGAAGTTCAAGGGTAAACTCACCAGCAAGTATTTGGAATGAATGAAGAGCAGACCTGCAGAATCAAGCAGAGACATGGGCATCCGGAAGACCTCTCCTCTTCTACGCAGAAAGATGCTGAGGAAGAACCACCAGAAATCTCCCCAGAACACAAAACTGGGCCTGGTTCTGCACAAGGTGAGAGAGAGAGACCAGGGTTTACCTCAAAGTGAGCTTCGCTTAGAGAGTGTTATCAAGTTACTAAAGCAGATCATATCTATATATGCATCTATCTCTCTATATAGGCATATATATATATACATACACATATACTCGTGGGGCTTCCCAGGTGGCACTAATTGCAAATAACCTGCTTGCCAATGCAGGAGACATAAGAGACGTGGGTTTGATCCCTGGGTTGGGACAATCCCTTGGAGCAGGAAATGGCAACCCACTCCAATATTCTAACGTGGAGAATTTCATAGACAGAGCAGCCTGGTGGGCCACAGTCATGGGGTCAGAAAGAGCTGGACGTGACTTAGTGACTAAGCAACCACATATATATTTTTCTTTTGCTGCCTAAACTTCCCAGGGGCCTAAGGATCAGGAAAGCGGAGTAAAGGACAAAGGGAGGGATTTCCCTGGTGGTCCAGTGTCAAGACTCTGCACTGCCTCTGTAAGGGGCTGGGGTTGATGCCCGGTCAGGGAAACTAAAATCCCACAGACGACACAGCAAGACCAAAGATAAAAGTTCAGGAAAACAAGAAAGAATAAAGTGAACTCCTGGCAAGGCCTCTGCATCTCCGAGTCCGGCCATCTCATCATCTCAGCAGACAGACTTCCTTAAAAAAGAGAGATGATCCCACAGAAAGCTCTGAGCAAACGGCCTCCCCCCTGGGGCCATCAGGAAGATGATTTTTCTTACCTCTTTGTTTTGGATCTTGGAGTACAGCCGCCTTTTGGGTACCTTTCCGTTTCCTCTTCACTTCCAGGGTTCTTTAGACCCAAGCTCCAGACAGACCAGCCGTATCAAATGGCCCAGCCCATGGGAGATTTTGGATTAAGCCCTTTCTTTGCACAATTTCACTCTTGTTCGTTTATCAGACAAATGAAAAGTGGACTCACTTTTCTTCCCAGGGCCTGGTGTAAATATAAAGCACACCCTTTCACGCTGTGAACTGAGGCTCTCCCATCCAAATCATGGTCCCCAGTTTCCCCAGCTGCGTCCTCAGTGGCTGGGAAGCCCGTTTGCCAGCTGCTTCTGAAGCTGTCCAGAATGGAGTGACAGAGTCCGACTGAGCCGGGATAAGGCAGCAGCCTAATGTGGGTCAGGTTCTCTCCTCTGGCCATGGAAAGGCCTCGGGGAAGAGACCACCTCTGTCCCTGATAATTCTGGTAGCAAATTGGAGACGACTTCACAGAAAACCATCCTGGGGCCTCCTGAGCAGGCCTCAGGCATTTGTCCTTAGCATGGTTCCTGGGAATGAGCAGATCATTTACCCTGTAAAAAATTGCATTACACTCTTCAAAATATTAATACTTAAATTGTAAGGAGGGATGTATGCTTTTAAAATAATTTTTATGATGTTATTAAAAGGCCATCATATTCTAGAGATTATTTTGTATCTTGATTTTTAAAGGCAATTGTGTACATGCTCTTTTGGAACGGTAAGTAAGCACATAGCATCCAGATTTCTCAGGAGCCCAAGCAGAGACCCTTTCTAAGTGTTTACCTGATGTGTTTCCTGAGAGGCAGCAGAGCACATCTTCCTGTTGACATCAACATCACAAAGACCATGTGTTTAACAGCAAGAGGCTAGCCCTTGTCCACAATTTCCAATGCTTCACTTCACTGCAGCTCTGCTGAGACCTTTCTGACCCCATCTAGATTAATGTAATTAACTTCCAGTGTTGTGATTCTAGCATAGTAAGTTTTGTTTCCCCTGCACCTACCACCCCCCCCCCTCACCCCGGAATTGATTATTTGACATTCAAAGAGAAAAATCTCTACAAATGACTTCATCATTAAAATAAATCGTCTTGCTTCTTTTAACTATGCATCCAAGAAAACCCGATAGGCATTCACAGTCATCTATCTAGTCACAGATCATAATCTTGCAAAATTGCATAGTCCAACCGGAGCCTCCTCAAAAATGTACAGGGTGAAGGAGCTTAAACAAGCCAGTCTACTTCCTGTTCACAACCACAAATGCAGGAATACAGGTCATGTAGAAATGACTCCTTTTTCTTCTAAGTTTCAAGTTATACTTATATAAGCCTGTTGGAGGTTGGGAAGGAAAGTGTTACCTGCTCAGTCATATCTGACTCTTTGCAACCCCATAGACTGCAGCCCACCAGGCTCCACCGTACATGGAATCCTCCAGGCAAGAATACTGGAGTAGGTTGTCATTCCCTTCTCCAGGAGATCTTTCTGACCCAGGGATCCATCCAAGGTCTCCTGCATTGCCAGCAAATTCTTTACCATCTGAGCACCAGCGAAGCCTCTAGATAAACCTAGATATTTTGAATTTTTGCATATCAAAGTTTTCCTGCTAGTCAAAAATATATAAAAAGCCTTTTTCAGAGGCCTCAAAAATGTAAATTAGAGACTGAATATCGCTTTGCATGGTGACCTGTGTTTTCCAGCAACACACAGATTCAAAACACAACCATTAACTTTAGGGGCTGGTGGAGGAAGAGGGGGGAAATGGAAGAGGCAAGGGGAGGTAGGAAAACAGGGAGAGAGACGGACAATCAGGGTGAGAACTGAGAGCAAAGCTGGGAGAAATAGAAGAGACAAACGTAGAAAGCATTTTGGGACGAACAACAAACATGACCTTCTCTGCTAGCCCAGAGCATGAAGACTCACAGGAATCAAAAGAATCTAGTCCTTGTGAAATGCTGCACCAAAGGAAAGGCAAGAAGCACTATTAGTGTCCTGAAGGCAAAGGGCAGGGCAGGAAGGGAGGAAACAAGGAGGTAACGGGATGTGGAGGACACACCGAGACACGGAGCGGGATATTCAGCGACAGATCCTTTGTGAGGACCAGTGTCCAGGGAACTTCCAGCTGTGGGTGAGATGTGGCTGGGAACAAGAAATAAAGCACCTTAATTGCTTTTTCAATACAGATATTTTACCTCTGTGTCTAGAGAAAATTGGTTCTCTAGTAAATGGTATAAACTCACTGGGGAAACATATTTATGGCACCACAGAAATATCGTATCTAGAAACTAATGCTTGAATGTTTTCCATCTGCTTGAAGTCCGTTTTTATATTTTTCCAAAGTACTGATCAAGATTAAGAATAACTTTCTTACCTTCAAGAGTTCATTCAGTCTAAACTCTTGACTACGTTACAAAAGTAAACACTACTATTCCCCATGGCCCAAAGGATTTCTGATTTCTTGTGTATACGAGATGAAAAGAGTCCATTGGGCAGGAAAACATGTGGCCAAGGAGAAAAAGAATAGGAACGGGAAAACAGAAGGGGCCATGTGTACATGGACATGATCACTTTCTATCTATGCAGAAAGGGGGAACACAAATCAGATCTAATAATAACTAAACTACCCGAGGGAGGGTGTGCTGAATCTGAGGATGTTTCAGAGTCTGTTCTCACTTGAAGTGTCTCTAATCCCAAAGAAGGATTTGACACATCAGTTTATAAACACTGCTGCTGCTGCTCTTCAGTCATTAAGTCATGTCTGACTTTTTGTAACCCCATGAACGGCAGCACACCAGGCTTTGCCATCCATCGTTGTATCCTGGAGTTTGCTCAAACTCATGCCCATTGAGTCAGTGATGCCATCCAGCCCTCTCATCCTCTGTCACCCTCTTCTTCTACCTGCAACCTTCCTGAGCATCAGGGTCTTTTCCAATGAGTTGACTCTTCGTATCAGATGGCCAAAGTATCAGAGCTTCAGCATCAGTCGTTCCAATGAATATTCAGGGTTGATTTCCTTTAAGATTGATGCTTTGATCTCTTTGCAGTCCAAGGGCCTCTCAAGAGTCTTCTAGAGTGCTGGAATTTGAAGGCATCAATACTTTAGTGCTCAGCCTTCTTTCTGGTCCAACTCTCACATCTCTACATGACTACTGGAAAAACCATCAGTTTGGTTCAGTTGCTCAGTCATGTCCAATGCTTTGCGACCCGTGGACTGCAGCAGACTATAATTAGGTCTTTTCCAAGGGATCAGTTCTTCCCATCAGGTGGCCAGAGTATTGGAGCTTCAGCTTCAGCATCAGTCCTTCCAATGAATATTCAGTTCTTCTTCGGTTTCTGCCATAAGGGTGGTGTCATCTGCATATCTCAGGTTATTGATATTTCTCCTGGCAATCTTGATGCCAGCTTGTGCTTCATCCAGCCTAGTATGTTACATAACATGCTCTGCATGTAAGTTAAATAAGCATGACAATATATAGACTTGTCATACTCCTTTCCCAAGTTGGAACCAGACTATTGTTCCATGTCTGATTCTAACTCTTGTTTCTTGACCTGCATACAGATTTCTCAGGAGGCAAGTAAGGTGGTCTGGTATTCCCATCTCTTTCAGAATTTTCCACAGTTTGTTATGATCCACACAGTCAAAGGCTTTGGCACAGTCAATAAAGCTGAAGTAGATGTTTTTCCAGAACTCTTGCTTTTTCTGTGATCCAGTGGATGTTGGCAATTTGATCTCTGTTCCTCTGTCTTTTCTAAATCCAGTTTGAACATCTGGAAGTTCACAGTTCATGTACTGTTGAAGCCTGGCTTGGAGAATTTTGAGCATTATTTTGCTAGTGTGTGATATGAGTGCAATTGTGTGGTAGTTTGAGCATTCTTTAGCATTACTTTTCTCTGGATGGGAATGAAAACTGACCACTGCTGAGTTTTCCATATTTGCTGGCATATTGAGTGCAGCACTTCCACAGCATCATCTTCCAGGATTTGAAATAGCTCAACTGGAATTCCATCACCTCCACTAGCTTTTATTTTAGTAATGCTTCCTAAGGCCCATGTGACTTTGCATTCTAGGATTTCAGGCTCTAGGTGAGTGATCACACCATTGTGGTGATCTGGATCATGAAAATCTTTTCTGTATAGTTTTTCTGTGTATTCTTGCTACCCTTGCTTAATATGTTCTGCTTCTGTTAGGTCCATACCATTTCTGTCCTTTATCGAGCCCATCTTTGCATGAAATGTTCCCTTGGTATCTCTCATTTTCTTGAAGAGATCTCTAGTCTTTCCTATTCTATTGTTTTCCTCTGTTTCTTTGCATTGATCACTGAGGAAGGCTTTCTTATCTCTCCTTGCTATTCTTTGGAACTCTGCATTCAGATGGGCATGTCTTTCCTTTTCTCCTTTGTCTTTCCCTTCTCTTCTTCTCATAGCTATTTGTAGGCCTCCTCAGACAATCATTTTGCCTTTTTTGCATTTCTTTTTCTTGGGGATAGTCTTGATCACTGCCTCCTGTAGAATATAATGAATCTCTGTCCATAGTTCTTCAGGCACAGTGTCTATTACATCTAATCCCTTGAATCTGTTTGTCACATTCATTGTTTAATTGTAAGGAATTTGACTTAGGTCATACTTGAATGGTCTAGTGGTTTTCTTTACTTTCTTCAGTTTAAGTCTGAATTTGGCGATAAGGAGTTCATGATCTGAGCCACAGTCAGCTCCCGGTCTTGTTTTTGCTGACTGTATAGAGCTTCTCCATCTTTGCCTGCGAAGAATATAATCAATCTGATTTCAGTACTTCAATATTGACCATCTGGTGATGTACATGTGTAGAGTCTTCTCTTGTATTGTTGGAAGATGGTGTTTGCTTTGACCAGTGGGTTCTCTTGGCAAAACTCTATTAGCCTTTGCCCTGCTTCATGCTGTACTCCAAAGCCAAATTTGCCTGTTACTCCAGATATCTGTTGATTTCCTACTTTTGCATTCCAGTCCCCTATGATGAAACAACATGTTTTTTAGGTGTTAGTTCTAAAAGGTCTCGTAGGTCTTCATAGAACCATTCAACTTCAGCTTCTTTGGCATTGCTGGATTGGGCATAAATTTGAATTACTGAATGGTCTGCCTTGGAAATGAACAGAGATCCTTCTGTTGTATTTGATGTTGCACCCAAGTACTGCATTTCTGACTCTTTTTTTGACTGTGATGGCTACTCTCTTTCTTCTATGGGATTCTTGCCCACAGAAGTAGATGTAATGGTCATCATAAATCCGCCCATTCTAGTCATATATGGAGCATTCTGAGCAAAGTGATATCTCTGCTTTTTCATATGCTGTCTATGTTTGTCATAGTCTTTCTTTCAAGGAACAACAGTCTTAATTTCATGGCTGCAGGCACTGTTGACAGGGGTTTTGGAACCGAGAAAATAAACACTCTGATGAATCATATTATCTAAATACATATTGAGGAAATGTATGTCATTAAAGAGGCCATGTGATTTTTTATCCCATTGCAGAAGTTTCTGGAATATAAATTTTCTTCATGGACTATGCCATCTCATTACCAGCCCATGGCTTACAAGTAATGTAAAAGTACCCCTTGTTTTTGCCTTGGGAGAGAAGTTCATAGTACATGCCTCAGTTTACTATTTGATAAGGCCCTTGGAAGTTTTTAAATTTTTTTCCTTTACTGAATTTTTGTTTTTAATGAAAGTGAAACTATAAATGCTCCCAAACTGGACTGCAAACATTTTAAGAGCCTCGTCACACATTACAGGAAACAACACTGAGCCCATTGCTGATTTTCGTAACATAATCTGGATACATAATCTCACTGGAGAAGTGATGTGAAAATGTTGTGTTTCTCTGGAGCGAGTAAAAGGCTGTTGAAATACAAGAAAAGACTGTGCAGATACCCACTAGCACAATGATTTACTCCTTTTCCTCAGAATAAAGACATCTTTTTCCTTTCTGACGAGGATAACAAATGCATTTAGGAACTAAGTTATTAAAAAGCAGATTATCAGGTACCCACCTCATTTCCTGATGTGATCAGCAAGCTGAAAGGGTGCTTGGGGACATCGGCTGGGAAGGATTGGAAGTGACAGAATGCCACGACTCACCAATACTGCTTGGTGACAGGGAGCACAGACCCTGTGAGGTGTGTTTGTTTATTTCCCCTGCCTTATCAGTAAAAGGCCTGTTCTCCATTTGATTACAAGTTGAATCTGGCTTCTCAAATCAATTCCCCTAACACAAAGTGATGGTGTTCACTTAAGTAATTGCTTTCTACCTAGTCTGTTCCTGATGAGTTGAGCCTTGCATAACCTGTCTTGCTGAGCTCCGAGGCTCAAAGGCAGCCATCATCAACTTCTCCCTAAAACTGAGTCTCACCTTGTCCACCACACTATGTCCAGGAACATTCTAGAAAAGCTCCTCCACCTCAGTGACTGACTCCAGGCTCTCTGGACATAATGGAATATTTGCAAAGAGCACAGCAGTCACGTTTTGTTGACCTCTGAGCTTGATCTATTATTTCTAAAAACAAACACAAGGATTTCTTATTTGGACCTTGATCTGCTCAAGGAATGCAGAGAATTCCCTTCAGCCACTTACAGTCCAACAATGAGCTAGCGCTGCCCTTAAAAATGTTATCGAATTACAGATTTTTCTAAAAGACTTTTAAAAACAGGTTTGAAAAAACTTTTCACAGATTTTTCTATTGGCAAATTGCTTCCAATCAAATGATTAAAATTAGTTTCACAGAGGTGGTTTCACCACCATTTGATGATCAGCGTAACCTCCAACTGAATTCTTCAATTTCCAAAAGAAAAAAAAAAATTGTTTTTCATTAAAATCCCCAAACACTGATTGTACAACTTACTGTAGAACGAAAATTTGCCATAGCAAGTACCTCACTCTCCCCCTGATCATTGCCCAAGTGTTTAAGTAAAATAAGAAGGAAAAGACACTGACCAGCAAACTGTTTCTGAAGTATCACCTACTACAGAAAGAGAGATGTTCAAGAAAATTTAAAGGTTAAAAAGAGATTCTGAAAAAGTGGTTCGGATCTCTGCTTTGCTTTAGCTGTGGAGCTGACCCTCACCTGTGTTCTGGGAGTTTGACCCACCTGCTAAGTCGCTTCAGTCGTGTCCGACTCTGTGTGACCCCATGGACGGCAGCCCACCAGGCTCCCCAGTCCCTGGGACTCTCCAGGCAAGAACACTGGAGTGGGTTGCCATTTCCTTCTCCAATGCAAGAAAGTGAAAAGTGAAAGTGAAGTCGCTCCGTCGTGTCTGACTCTTAGCGACCCCATGGACTGCAGTCTACCAGACTCTTTCGTCCATAGGATTTTCCAGGCAAGAGGACTGGAGTGGGGTGCCATTGACCCACCTGGAACCCTACAAACCCCGGAGCTGTGGCTGCAGAGTGAGGAGGCTTGTATCATGATTCTGCCATGTGCAGAAATCATTTTCAGGTTTCTTAAAATTAAAACAGTTCCTCTTATACTTAAACGATCTCAAAGTACCTGTTCCTTAGTGCATCATCGGAGGAGAGCTGGCATGTCAAGCTCTTGGGGTACTAGGGCAGGCTGCAGGGCTCTGAAGAGTGAACACCCAGTCCTGGGTCCTTTACACACAATTCTCTCCAATTCTTCTTGTTCTCAGGACCTCTTAAAAATTCTTGACCATCCCCCAAATAGTTTATTAAAATATCTGATCTATGAAGATTAGAAATCTAATGTGATCACTTCAAATTGTATTTATTTATTTAAAGATAACAATAATATTTTATTATTGGCCTAATGGTTAAAACTGTGTGCTTCTAATGTAGAGGGGCACAGGTTTGATCCCTGGTCAGGGAACTAAGATTCTGCATATCGTGTGGCAAAAAGTAAAATTAAAAAAAAAAAATCCATAACCTGTTAGCATAAGTCACATACTTTAGAAATAATCTATTTTCCAAAACTGAATAAAATTAATGAGGAGAATAGCAGTATTTTAGATATTTTGCAGATATCTCGAATGCCTGGATGAAGAGAAGACTGCTGGATTCTAAGGTCTGCTCTGTATTCCTTCAATGCACCCACTCAATATATGTTCTGACACATGGCTTTGGTTGAAGTAGATGAAAAACATCAAGGCCACAAAGGTATGTGTTTGGAAAAGGAAGGAGTCTTTTCTGATTATTCTGGATATTCTCCTTTGATAGTATACCAAAACTCAGCAGCAAGAGTATTTTAAAAGTTAGTTAAATGTGGAATCTGAAATCATAGCTGTAAATCTTTGTATTCTCTTACATTAAATGCATTGGTCTGTCTTGTACTTTGAATGTATCTTGCACACAAAACGGTTTTGTAATATCATACTCTGATCATTTAGAAAATATTGGACAAGTTATGAAGTTCTTCCTAACGTTAAAATACTTCATTTATATGCTGTCAAAAAATCGCATTTATTCATATCACCACCAGTCTTTAAGTCTGGGGAAGCTAAAAGTTTGTGGTGGCAGACTTGAGTTTTTCAAAATTCGAGTATTCACTTGAACACTAAAATGTTACCATTGGCAACAAATACTGTCAGTCGGTTTCCTTGAAGTGGCAGGCTCATTTTGTTCAGTTTCAAGAAAATGTCTCCCAAATGCCCAAGGGTAGCTATTTGTAATTCATTCTTTCAAGTAAACATGTTACTTTCCAAATCAAGTAGATCATTCAGTTTATATCTCAGGTGCAAGTGAGTTACAGGTTAGTACTTCGGGATCCTATCCTACACAACACTAAAAGAACATGTGCTCAGGGTCAAGATTTAACACAGTTAATTTTTACAGATTCATGAATGCCATTCTCATGTGAAACTGGCTTTGTACACTTTTTGCTTTTACTCATTTTTCTTTTGTTTTTCTATTGAGAATGCCTTGCAGGTTAGAAAAACAGAATTAAGCTAAAAATCGCTAGAAGTTTCATTGCTGTTGCATTTGCAGCGTCAGTATACAAATATCAACCCAGTGGGAAAGGCAAATAACATCTTGGTGTTAGAGCAGTTTTGTCTCTTGGACACCCTGAAAGGATCTTGGGGACCCTCAGGGTATAGGAACCATGCAAAGAGGAACCACTGAGGTAGCAAACCCTCCACAGAAATCAAATAATAAAATGTCCACATAGCTCAACTGTGAAGAGCACTTACATGGTTTTCGTAATGAAGTCGTTGATATGGATCTAAATAAATTACAACATAACTATATTGGGAAAGGGGAAGGGGTGAAATGTATGTTGGTGGTGGGTATGGGTAGATGAGTTAAAAAAAGTGGAAGTATTAGTCCTGTCTGACTCTGTGACCCCACGGACTGTAGCCTGCCAGGCTCCTCCATCCATGGGATTTTCCAGGCAAGAGTACTGGAGTGGGTGCCATTGCCTTCTCTAGGGGATCTTCCTGACCCAAGGATTGAACCTGGGTTTCCTGCATTGCAGGCAGATTCTTTACCATCTGAGTCACCGGGGAAGCCCCTGAAAGAATTAAACTCTCGCATCTAAAATGGAGGGTAAAGAAATAATCATTTAAAACCTAAAACTCAAAATTAACCATTTACAGTACCTGCTCAATAACAAAGGAAACTGCTCCAAGAGTTTAAGTTGCTGTTCCGACTTGGACTGCTCTCCGAGGTTTCGCCTCCCTCGCATCTCTGTTCTCATCCCTTCCTCTGCCTTCTGCTGGTTCGGTTCCAGCTGCACTGGCTTCCTAGTTTCCCTTTTCACACCAGCTCCTTTGCCTGATTAGCTCTGCTGCCTTGTCTGGTCTGCATGGGCCGCATTTTGCCCACATATCTCCCTGCAGGCTAACCTCTCACTTTGGCCACCTGATGTGAAGAACTCACTCATCGAAAAAGCCCCAGATGCTGGGAAAGATTGCAGGCTGGAGGAGAAGGGGACAGCCGAGGGTGAGATGGTTGGATGGCATCACCAACTCGACGGGCATGAGTCTGAGTAAACTCTGGGAGTTGGTGATGGACAGGGAGGCCTGGCGTGCTGCAGTCCATGGGGTTGCAGAGTTGGACACGACTGAGCGACTGAGCTGAGCTGATCCTCTCACCCCCTCAGCTCTTTCTCAGTGAGGCTCATCTAGGACTTCTAGCTTTACCTCGCACCCACACTCAGAGTCCCCTCCCCTTGCTCTATTTTCTCCCCCACAGCTCTGCCCACCACGGCACATCCTGTATAAATTACTTGCTTGTCCCTGGTATTGTTTTTCATCTGTGCCTTCCCAATCTGAAAGAAGTCCCATGCTGGCAGGGGGTTTCAACTCTTGCATACTAATGCATCTGGACAAAGTTCAACCCCTGCATCGGGAAGATCCCCTGGAGAAGGAAATGACAACCTCCTCTCTCCTGGGAAATTCGACGGACAGAGGAGCCTGGTGGGCTATAGCCCACAGGGTTGCAAAGAGTGAGACACAGCTGAATGACTGACCTCTATGGCTGATGCATCCAGAGCACCCGGGGTGCTATGTGGCTTGCAGAAAGTGATCACACAGGTGCTTGAATGAGCAGAAGAATGAGGTATACAGGGAAGTGTCTATAGTTTCCCACAAGAAGATTACAAAATCATTTGGCATTTCAGTGTGTGTGGGTATGAATTTTTAAAAAAACTACTTATTGAAACATAGCTGATTTCTAATGCGCTAGTTTCAGATATGCATCAAAATGATTTGTATATATATTAGATTGTTTTCCATTATAGATTACAAGATATTGAGTCTATGTGTCACAGTATGTCCTTGTTGTTTATCTAATATACAGTATTGTGTTTCTGTTAATCCTAAACTCCTAATTTAGCCTTTCCCCTTGGTAACCATTAGTTTATTTTCTTTCCTCTTGGCAACTTCCTTTCCTTTTGGTAACCGTCAGTTTATTTTCGATGTCTGTGCATTTATTTCTGTTTATAAATACGTTGTTTGTATCATTTTTAATTGTTTAAAGTTTTCTAATTGCAGAATCATTGTTTGACAGTGTTGTGCTAGTTTCTGCCATGCCACGTGTGAATCAGCTGTAAGTATACAGACATCCCCTCCCTCTTGTGTCTCGCTCTAGGTCATCACAGAGCACTGAGCTAAGCTCCCTGTGCTAAGAGCAGCCTCTTACGAGCTATCTTGCATGGTAGTGCACACACGTCAACGCTACTCCCTCGATTCAGCCCCTCTCTCCTTCCCCCACTGTGTCCACAAGTCCATTCTCCACATCTGTGTCTCTATTCCTGCCCTGCAAACAGCACTAATTTTCTAGATTCTATACATACATGTTAATATAGATTTGTTGTTCTCTTTTTTACTGACTTCACTCTGTATGACAGACCCACATTACTACATATGACCCAATTTCATTCCTTTTTATGGCTGAATAATTGTATGTATGCACCACATCTTCTTCATCCATTCATCTGTTACATCTGATACATTCATTCATGTATCATGTTTTAGATCCCACATATAAGTGATATCATATGATATATGTCTTTCTCTGTCCGGTTTACTTCACTTAGTATAGTAATCTCTAGATCTATCCATACTTCTGCAGATTATGTTATTCCCTTCCTTTTATGGCTTAGTAGTATTCCACTGTGCATATATGTGTATATATTATACATCTATAAAATATATAAAACCTAAGCTTCATTTGTAGTCCATTGTATTCCGCTGTATACACACACTGTATTCCATTGTATACGCACACACACATACATATACACACACATATATATATACACCACATCTTCTTTATCCATCAATCAATGGACACTTGGGTTGTTTTCATGTCTTGCCTACTGTAAATAATTCCACTATGAGCATGGAGTACATGTATTTTTTTGCGTTATAGTTTTTTCTGGACATATGTCTGGGAGGGGGATTGCCGAATCATATGGTAATTCTATTTGTAGTTTTTCAAGGAACGTCTGTGCTGTTCTCCATCCAGTTGTGATGGGCTGGATACCCCAATTTACATTCCCACCAACCGTGTAGGAAGGTTACCTTCTCTCCACACCTTCTCCAAAATTTATTGTTCACAGCCGTTTTGATGTTGGCCATACTAACCAGTGTGAGAAAATATCTCATTGCTGTTTTGATTTGCACTTCTCTAATAATTAGCAATATAAAGCATTTTTCACATGCCTGTTGGCCATCCGCATGTCTGCTTTGGAGAAATGTGTACATATGAGTTTAATAAAAGCTAAGAGGCAAATTTACAGGAAGAAATAGAAAATAAAATTGCACCAGAAGTGGGGAAAAAAATAGAATATGGATGTGGGAGCTGTGGGTGAAAGACTGAGAAAGGACAGGAGAGGAGCTGAAGAGAGGAATCTGGAGGGTGGAGAAAGGCAGAGAGGACTGGGCTGGAGCAGCCCGAAGGTTGCGGCCAGAGGGAGCCTTGCTCCTTTCTGCTGATTGCAATACAGGTGTGAAGCTGCATCAGGGGCTGTGAAACCAAATTCTAAGAGTTAAAGGAGCAGCTGGAGAGGAGGCACCTGGGTCCCTGACGACCTGAACACCCATAAGGGTTGTTGCTGCTACAGGACTTCTCTGACTTGTAAGGAAGAGAATGGTCCAGGTAGTTTAAGCATTGCTTTGATGGGCTTTGAGTGTATGCATTTACACCTGCTAGTAATTGTCTTAAGAAGATCCTGAGAAAAAAATTACAGCAGAGGTAAAATCCAGGTGAGACTTTAAGGGTCAGGAGAGGTGATGGAACTTAATAGTTTGATATAACAATGTTCTAAAAGAACATTAAATAAAACAGATTTAGAGAAGGACTCTATGCTCTAAAATATAACAATGTTAGAGTCTTAAATTTAACATAAGTAGATCAAATAACTTTCCCAGTGTTGTGGTGGTTGTTCAGTTGCTCAGTCGTGTCCAACTCTTCACGACCCCACGGACTGCAGCACACCAGGCTTCCCTGTCCCTCACCACCTCCTGAAGTTTGTACAAGTTCATGTCCATTGCATCAATGGTGTCATCTCATCCTCTGATGCCCTCTTCTCGTTCTGCCCTCAGTCTTTCCCATCATCAGGGACTTTTCCAATGAGTTGGCTCTTTGCATCAGATGGCCAAAATCCTGGAGCTTTATCACCAGTCATTTCAACAAGTATTCAGGGTTGATTTCCCTTAAGATTAATGGGTTTGACCTCCTTGCTGTCCAAGGGACTTTCAGAAGTCTTTTCCAGCACCACATTTTGAAGGCATCAATTCTCTGGCATTCTGCAGTCTTCTTTGTTTAAGCTTTTACAACAGCATGTGACCACTGGGAAGACCATAATCTTGACTATACAGACCATTACATGTAACTTTTGCATTATATGTTTTTTATAGAGTTTAAGATCATTTCATTTCTCCCCAACATTTTCTGTTTCATATCATAGAGTTAAAAGATAAATTCTAAGATTAATATGAAGTTTCAGGATATAGATTTCATAAGAGAGGCAAGAGGGTTTCCCTGTAGCTCAGTTGGTAAAGAATCTGCCTGCAATACAGGAGACTCCAGTTTGGTTCCTCAGTTGGGAAGATCTGCTGGAGAAGGGATAGGCTATCCACTCCAGTATTCTCTGGCTTCCCTTGTGGTTCAGCTGGTAAAGAATCCACCCGCAATGTGGGAGACCCTGGGTTGGGAAGATCCCCTGGAGAAGAGAAAGGCTACTCACTCCAGTATTCTGGCCTGGAGAATTCCATGGACTGTATAGTCCATGGGGTCACAAAGAGGACTGAGCGAGTTTCGCTTTTACTTTTCATTTTCAGGAGAGGCAAGATGGTGATAGAGCACCAACCCTCTTCATGGACACAAGCCTCGGGGAACAGACGGATGGTGCAGAGAAACGCTAAACTCAGTGCTTCTGAGGGTATTCATTGAGGGATGTGTCTAGCAAGATGGGCAGGAATCCCAGGAGTTCCAAAAACCATACATCAGTGTGCTTAGTATTTGTCTCCACAGAATTCTGGAACAGGTTATTAAGTGAATGACTTATGATAATTTCAGAGAAAAAGAACTGATGATTCTCAAGAACCAGAGTAGAAAGCTGCACGCTCCTCTTTAGGTGAATGTGGTTGTTTACCAGGGCCCCTCAGACCTCTACAGTCTGCTCAGCAGGATGTCTGTGCACACTTGTGCCTTTATCTCTAACTCGAGGGTAGCAAAGAAGATGGTGAAACCCCACAAGTACAGGAGAAAGTAAAACATTTTAATAAATCATGCAGGGAGCATTATAACCTGCAAATGTCAGGCCAGCGCGGGTAACACAATTTGCTTACAATTGGGAATTCACCTGTTTCTGGGAAAAGGGAGGAGGAATACTTTCTTTATTCTCTATTCAGTATTCCTCAGCTCCTTGTTACTCCCCTAGGGAATGAATACCAAGCTCCCAAGGGCAAAATAAAGAGGAAGTAGTCAAGACAGAGGGGTGAGGAGAACCAGTCAGCCGGGAAAGCAAACCCAGGAGTGAGTAACAGCCGAAAGCATGTCTCCAGCACAAGGCATTTGACATCAAGAACCTCTGAATGCAATACTGGCTTTGTTCTGATTGAAATCTGAGCAATTACAGACCAATTGCTCAGTGCTGGTGTCGAGCACGTTCTGGTGTGGGACAAAAAACGGCAGGGAATGTAGAATAGGATTAGTAGAACCCGGAGGAAAAGAAATAATTACCTTTGTCCCATTTGACTGAAGACTTTCACCAGCTTCATAACAAAATAACATCTAGTCTTGGATGTAGCTGAGTGCCAAGCTTGCTATTTAGAGATTTCCCACCTCTGGGTTGAGCTTCGTGTTTAGCTCTCCTTTCCTAGCGTGGGGGCTGCTAGTTTCAACTCCTCCTTCTAGTCTCCTCTTAACATCTTAAAGAAAGGCACCCTGTAGGTGATGTTATAGGCGCCCACATCTGTACAAGCATGGAAGAGTCTGCTGCCTGGACTGAGCAGGGCAGGTAATGGGGGGAGACGTCCAGGTACTGAATTTCTAGGCTCCCCGGGTCCACGGTGAGCCCTTTGAGCCCATGGGTGGTCTCCTCCTCCCTGTCCTGAGCGCCTGACTGCTGTCTGTCTGCCTTTGCTGACAGACTCCCAAGGAAACAGGACTGAAGGCCCTGTCTGTCCCAGCCCTGGCCGCTGCCTTGGTCAGTGGCCGCTCACCTTCACGCGTCCCGCCTCCCCTCGCTGAGGCCCGCGGGGCACGCAACCACTTTCTGCCTGCGCTCCCCACCCCGCTCCCGTGGGCCAGCAGGCCCTGCTGATTCCACCTGCGAAACGCTCTTGCATCAGTCAGCTCCATCATCTCCTCTCCCTTTGCCACTTCCCCAGTTCGGTCCTCTACCCATTCCAGTTACCTTTCTAAACCAAATGCCCGATTATTCCACAGCCATGCTTTAGAAAACCTTCCGCGGTGCCACTCTGCCCACTGGAGGGAGCCCAGCTCTTCAGCAAAGCTCTAAGGCCGGAGGAGAAGGGGACGACAGAGGAGAGATGGCTGGATGGCATCACCGACTCAGTGGACATGAGTTTGAGTAAACTCCGGGAGCTGGTGATGGACAGGGAGGCCTGGCGTGCTGCAGTCCATGGGGTCGCAAAGAGTCAGACTTGACTGAGCAATTGAACTGAACTGAAGTAAAGCCCTGAAGAACTGAGTTCTGCTTTTCCAGCCTCATCTCCTACCCTCTCCTTCCCTCCCTGCTTCTCTCCCTCCCTGCTTTCACACACACACACACACACACACACACACGCACACGCACACGCACACGCACACGCACACGCACACACACACACACACTCCCTCCATCGACTCTAATCACCTAGTGCTAAGTTTTCTGAATATAATTAACAAGCGTTTATCCTCAGAGCCGCATCACAGGACTGTCCCTGTGGGTTTGAAGTTACTGTACTCTTGTCTATAAACAGCACCAGCATGAGGAGCAACTCTCCTGATTCCCTGGCCCAGCTCTAACATCACCACCACCAAGAAGTCCTCCCTGACTCCTGAAGGCTATATTCATAGATGTCTTGTTCACGTGCCCACAGCACTTTAAAAAATCTAATTTCTATTGGAGTCTAGTTGACTTATAATATTGTGTTAATTTCAGTGAATCCATTATACGTATACACACATGCATTCTTTTTTTTTTTTGCATTCTTTTTTAGATTTTATTCCCATATAGGTTATTACAGAGTATTGACTTGAGTAGGGAACTCTACCTTCATTGCAGTGATGGCTTGGTTCTTTCCTGAGTGCCTGCAATGGGCCAGGACTGTTCAGAGCCTCAGGGATGCAGACTTGGAATAAATAATACAGTTGAAGTTGTTGGGTGCCGGTATTGGTGGTTGGACAGGACATTCCAGGAAGGTCACTCACAGCATGAGGAGGATTTGGGGTTGAGGGGGCGGGAGAAAGAGAGAAGGGTTTGCAGTGGCTGGGTTCTTTGACCTGAAGTCCTGGTGCATTTAATATTTTATCAGTGGCTTTGACAAAGACAGAGAAGACATGGCAAAGAAGTCAGCAGATGATACAAAACAGGGGAAATGCCTAAGACAACAGAACACAGAACAAGAATAAAATGTACGCCAGTTGGTTTGATTTCCAAGCTAACATAATGGACTATACAGGGATAGTTTGAAGGTATGTCCGTGCACGCTCAGCTGTGTCTGACTCTTTGCAACCCCATGGACTAAGCATGTCAGGCTCCTCTGTCCGTGGACTTTTTCAGGCAAGAATACTGGAACAGGTTGCCATTTTCTATTCCAGAGGGTCTTCTCAACCCAGGGATTGAACCCATGCCTCTCGTGTCTCCTGCATTGGCAGGCAGATTCTTTACCACTGATCCACCTGGTCACTTCATATTCAAAACCCTGCACAAGGCAGGTGTTCTGAGAGGACTGGGGGCTGGCTTAATAGCAATTTATGTAAACTGGATTTGGTTGAATTGCTAATATCTACAGATTATAGATTTTGTTCCAAGTACAGCACTAAATGCTTTATATGCAATGTCACAGCCATACTACTACCATCTTAATTTTACAGATGAGGAGGCTGAGGTGCAGAGTGTTTAGTCTGAGGTCATATAGGTAGAAAAAAAATGAACCTAAGATGTCAAATCAAGCTTCTGACTCGGGGGCTGCACAAGCAATTACTGGGCAGAGCTGTCTGATATGAGTAAAGCTGAGCCAGTTGTAGGATGTGGCTAATTTAAATAGCAAATGCAATATTGGGTTGTATTCATAGAAATATACTGTCCAGATCACAGGAGGTGATTTTCAGCTGTAGCTGATTTTTCACTGATCAACTCAAATGTGGGTGCTGTTTAGTACTGAAACTGCATTTTAGAAAGAACATGACGAAGCAGAAAGCACTCAGAGGAAGTTGATTCGGAACATACATGTCCTGAAATTCCGATATTTGACTGAAGCTTGAAGCTCGAAGGTAGTTAGCTTGGAGAAAAGAAAACTCACAGCAAATATATCAGTTTTCTAAGTTGTTTAAGAAGAACCAATCACACAGGAGAGGACTATATTTATTAATATTGCTGCAACAGGCAAAATCAGGACCAAAGATGAAAATGAAGATGCATTTCAATGTAATGAAAACAGTTACAGTATTTGTAGTGGTGGAGCAGTTCTCTTAAATGCATGTACTCCCCGTGGCAGGGAGATTCAAGGGAAATTTAATTGAGGACAGGGAGGGCTGTGCAGACAGGGTTTCTGTATTACATGGAAGGTTACACAAAATGGCTCCCTAAATTCCAATCTCGTCTACCCACTCTAACGTCTGTTTTTCAGAGTCCAATTTGAAAATGCTACAGTTAACTAGAGGTGTTACATGGCAGGCTTTTCACATAGGGCTAGCAAAGAGCAGATGCTCCATAATTATGCCTTCAGAGGTCTGGTTGTGGATGATACTTGTTTGTGTTCAGAAACTTTCCATGGCCAACAAAACATGTCGCTATGTTTCTGTAAATGAGAACGTGGTAATTTAAAACAGTCTCAAAACCTCATGCTATTCCTCCAACCCAGAGGCAGTCTGCATCTCTGGCCTGGGAATCTGTGAATCTGTGCAGGCTGGTGGCTGCCTCGGCCAACAGTGCTCAGTAGGGGTGACACCATGTGACACTTGGGGCGGGGCCATACAGGGACTGTGGGCTTCAGCTACGTGCTTGGAGGCCTGTGTTTAGAATCTTGAGTAGCCACGTGAGCTGGACTGCCCTGTGGCCGCCATGCCTTGAGGAAACAAGCCACTCGGAGAGGACATCGTGGGCACACCAGGCCTGGTATGGGTCTTTGACCCGCAGCACAGACATGTGAGTGAAAGAGCCTCGAAACAAGCCAGTGCCCCCCAACCCTTGAGTTCCCCCAGTTGCTGCCCCAGACAAGGAGCAGGGACAAGCCACCCTTGCTGTGCCCTTTCAAGTTCCTGACCCACAGAATCTCTGACCACCATCAATGGTAATGGATTCAAACCACTACGTTTTGAGTTGTTTGTTACACTGCAATGATGACTGAGACAGAGCAACACTTGATGTTCATAAGCAAAATTTCTGGACCTGTGTGGGAGGAAAAGTCAATTACTACAGTAAGCATGCCATGAATACAGGTAGTCAGGAAGTGCTGATGGCGTATGGGAGGGGACAGTCCACTGTCCCCTTAACATCTGGCTTAACACAGACCTCTCCATATGCAAGAAAACCTGCTTTGAAGTAATCCTCATTTGGAGGATAGTATGAGACAGATAAGCTATATTCTTCATTCATTCATTTCACATTGGGTGACTCTGATTTTCCATGGGGTAACCTGGATATTGCAAAGAAACTGGAGTTAGTTTGTGCAAGTTCTTAAATAGCTCATGCTTTTCTCCTTTAGCCTGTCACAGACTGGCTACCACATACCTTTAGGGGCTTCTGTGCTTTAACATTCCCTCTGGAAAACCTTTGGTAACCAGACACTAGATGCTCTGGCTGAAATAATAATAATAATAATAATAATAATAAAAACTGATGGTATTTGAACCATCTCATTTTAGAACAGGGTTAGGAAACCACCAAAAACTCAGACTATTCTTGTAAGCAGTCAGAATTCCAGCACCGAAGTCATCCATGGCTTTTCTCTGATAGATGTGTGAGCTCTGTTTCCATAGGAGCAGTCAGTGGGGAGACACCATCCTGGGCGGACACAGGGTTTCCTCCCAATTAGAATATTGACTCTGCAGATCCCTGAATAATCGCTCTTTGCACAAGAGATCATCAAGACTCCAGGGCCATTTCATTGCTGCTTGCTTCATTATTTTACTGGCTCAATAGAAACAGACTCAATAGAAGGTAATTATATTACTGGCTTTGGTGCTCCAAAGAAAGAGATCAGTATTACATGTGTTCCTTCCTAATCCCCTAACTCTTCTCAAGACTTTTTAAAAGATAATTGCCTGTAATTCAGAAAGTTCATGAGTTAATTTACTTAAGACCCTAGAAACACACATAAGACCCAAGGAAGACCTTGAGACACTCTCTATGATCTTTTCCCTAATAGGATTACTGAAGACAGGATGATTGTAAAGATGCTGTGCTGAAATGATATGAAAAAATTGTTTTCAGCTTGCATATGTCTGCTCAAAGCAGAAATGGAACAATGTATTGGTACTAAGCAATGCATGTTTTAGCATTTTTTATTATAAAAGGATTACATGTTTGTGATTCTTTTTTAAAAGGCATAAATGTTTATGGTAAACAGCAAAATGTAGCCCCCTACTCACCTTTCAGTGTACCCTAAAAAATTTCTCCAAAAATAACTGCTGTAAAGGCATATAAACATTTTATGTATTTTGTTTCTCTGTATATTGTCATCTTCAATTTTTGTCTTAACAATGCATTTTGAATATATTTCCTGCAAAAATGTACATTTTTAGATTGTAGGTGTGTGTCTGTATATATACACATAGTGAATAATAGTGACAATCGCACAGTCACGTCGACCCCGCAGACTATCCAGTCCATGGAGCTCTCCAGGCCAGAATACTGGAGTGGGTAGTCTTTTCCTTCTCCAGGGGATCTTCCCAACCAGGGATCGAAC
>SJYC01061448.1:0-36405 GCA_006408675.1 Madoqua kirkii
CACACACACACACACACTCCCTCCATCGACTCTAATCACCTAGTGCTAAGTTTTCTGAATATAATTAACAAGCGTTTATCCTCAGAGCCGCATCACAGGACTGTCCCTGTGGGTTTGAAGTTACTGTACTCTTGTCTATAAACAGCACCAGCATGAGGAGCAACTCTCCTGATTCCCTGGCCCAGCTCTAACATCACCACCACCAAGAAGTCCTCCCTGACTCCTGAAGGCTATATTCATAGATGTCTTGTTCACGTGCCCACAGCACTTTAAAAAATCTAATTTCTATTGGAGTCTAGTTGACTTATAATATTGTGTTAATTTCAGTGAATCCATTATACGTATACACACATGCATTCTTTTTTTTTTTTGCATTCTTTTTTAGATTTTATTCCCATATAGGTTATTACAGAGTATTGACTTGAGTAGGGAACTCTACCTTCATTGCAGTGATGGCTTGGTTCTTTCCTGAGTGCCTGCAATGGGCCAGGACTGTTCAGAGCCTCAGGGATGCAGACTTGGAATAAATAATACAGTTGAAGTTGTTGGGTGCCGGTATTGGTGGTTGGACAGGACATTCCAGGAAGGTCACTCACAGCATGAGGAGGATTTGGGGTTGAGGGGGCGGGAGAAAGAGAGAAGGGTTTGCAGTGGCTGGGTTCTTTGACCTGAAGTCCTGGTGCATTTAATATTTTATCAGTGGCTTTGACAAAGACAGAGAAGACATGGCAAAGAAGTCAGCAGATGATACAAAACAGGGGAAATGCCTAAGACAACAGAACACAGAACAAGAATAAAATGTACGCCAGTTGGTTTGATTTCCAAGCTAACATAATGGACTATACAGGGATAGTTTGAAGGTATGTCCGTGCACGCTCAGCTGTGTCTGACTCTTTGCAACCCCATGGACTAAGCATGTCAGGCTCCTCTGTCCGTGGACTTTTTCAGGCAAGAATACTGGAACAGGTTGCCATTTTCTATTCCAGAGGGTCTTCTCAACCCAGGGATTGAACCCATGCCTCTCGTGTCTCCTGCATTGGCAGGCAGATTCTTTACCACTGATCCACCTGGTCACTTCATATTCAAAACCCTGCACAAGGCAGGTGTTCTGAGAGGACTGGGGGCTGGCTTAATAGCAATTTATGTAAACTGGATTTGGTTGAATTGCTAATATCTACAGATTATAGATTTTGTTCCAAGTACAGCACTAAATGCTTTATATGCAATGTCACAGCCATACTACTACCATCTTAATTTTACAGATGAGGAGGCTGAGGTGCAGAGTGTTTAGTCTGAGGTCATATAGGTAGAAAAAAAATGAACCTAAGATGTCAAATCAAGCTTCTGACTCGGGGGCTGCACAAGCAATTACTGGGCAGAGCTGTCTGATATGAGTAAAGCTGAGCCAGTTGTAGGATGTGGCTAATTTAAATAGCAAATGCAATATTGGGTTGTATTCATAGAAATATACTGTCCAGATCACAGGAGGTGATTTTCAGCTGTAGCTGATTTTTCACTGATCAACTCAAATGTGGGTGCTGTTTAGTACTGAAACTGCATTTTAGAAAGAACATGACGAAGCAGAAAGCACTCAGAGGAAGTTGATTCGGAACATACATGTCCTGAAATTCCGATATTTGACTGAAGCTTGAAGCTCGAAGGTAGTTAGCTTGGAGAAAAGAAAACTCACAGCAAATATATCAGTTTTCTCAGTTGTTTAAGAAGAACCAATCACACAGGAGAGGACTATATTTATTAATATTGCTGCAACAGGCAAAATCAGGACCAAAGATGAAAATGAAGATGCATTTCAATGTAATGAAAACAGTCACAGTATTTGTAGTGGTGGAGCAGTTCTCTTAAATGCATGCATTCCCCGTGGCAGGGAGATTCAAGGGAAATTTAATTGAGGACAGGGAGGGCTGTGCAGACAGGGTTTCTGTATTACATGGAAGGTTACACAAAATGGCTCCCTAAATTCCAATCTCGTCTACCCACTCTAACGTCTGTTTTTCAGAGTCCAATTTGAAAATGCTACAGTTAACTAGAGGTGTTACATGGCAGGCTTTTCACATAGGGCTAGCAAAGAGCAGATGCTCCATAATTATGCCTTCAGAGGTCTGGTTGTGGATGATATTTGTTTGTGTTCAGAAACTTTCCATGGCCAACAAAACATGTCGCTATGTTTCTGTAAATGAGAACGTGGTAATTTAAAACACAGTCTCAAAACCCCATGCTATTCCTCCAACCCAGAGGCAGTCTGCATCTCTGGCCTGGGAATCTGTGAATCTGTGCAGGCTGGTGGCTGCCTCGGCCAACAGTGCTCAGTAGGGGTGACACCATGTGACACTTGGGGCGGGGCCATACAGGGACTGTGGGCTTCAGCTACGTGCTTGGAGGCCTGTGTTTAGAATCTTGAGTAGCCACGTGAGCTGGACTGCCCTGTGGCCGCCATGCCTTGAGGAAACAAGCCACTCGGAGAGGACATCGTGGGCACACCAGGCCTGGTATGGGTCTTTGACCCGCAGCACAGACATGTGAGTGAAAGAGCCTCGAAACAAGCCAGTGCCCCCCAACCCTTGAGTTCCCCCAGTTGCTGCCCCAGACAAGGAGCAGGGACAAGCCACCCTTGCTGTGCCCTTTCAAGTTCCTGACCCACAGAATCTCTGACCACCATCAATGGTAATGGATTCAAACCACTACGTTTTGAGTTGTTTGTTACACTGCAATGATGACTGAGACAGAGCAACACTTGATGTTCATAAGCAAAATTTCTGGACCTGTGTGGGAGGAAAAGTCAATTACTACAGTAAGCATGCCATGAATACAGGTAGTCAGGAAGTGCTGATGGCGTATGGGAGGGGACAGTCCACTGTCCCCTTAACATCTGGCTTAACACAGACCTCTCCATATGCAAGAAAACCTGCTTTGAAGTAATCCTCATTTGGAGGATAGTATGAGACAGATAAGCTATATTCTTCATTCATTCATTTCACATTGGGTGACTCTGATTTTCCATGGGGTAACCTGGATATTGCAAAGAAACTGGAGTTAGTTTGTGCAAGTTCTTAAATAGCTCATGCTTTTCTCCTTTAGCCTGTCACAGACTGGCTACCACATACCTTTAGGGGCTTCTGTGCTTTAACATTCCCTCTGGAAAACCTTTGGTAACCAGACACTAGATGCTCTGGCTGAAATAATAATAATAATAATAATAATAATAAAAATAAAAACTGATGGTATTTGAACCATCTCATTTTAGATCAGGGTTAGGAAACCACCAAAAACTCAGACTATTCTTGTAAGCAGTCAGAATTCCAGCACCGAAGTCATCCATGGCTTTTCTCTGATAGATGTGTGAGCTCTGTTTCCATAGGAGCAGTCAGTGGGGAGACACCATCCTGGGCGGACACAGGGTTTCCTCCCAATTAGAATATTGACTCTGCAGATCCCTGAATAATCGCTCTTTGCACAAGAGATCATCAAGACTCCAGGGCCATTTCATTGCTGCTTGCTTCATTATTTTACTGGCTCAATAGAAACAGACTCAATAGAAGGTAATTATATTACTGGCTTTGGTGCTCCAAAGAAAGA
Source organism: Madoqua kirkii (assembly GCA_006408675.1). Classification (NCBI taxonomy): domain Eukaryota; kingdom Metazoa; phylum Chordata; class Mammalia; order Artiodactyla; family Bovidae; genus Madoqua; species Madoqua kirkii. The sequence goes on from SJYC01061448.1 coordinate 3,595, forward strand.
GATCAGTATTACATGTGTTCCTTCCTAATCCCCTAACTCTTCTCAAGACTTTTTAAAAGATAATTGCCTGTAATTCAGAAAGTTCATGAGTTAATTTACTTAAGACCCTAGAAACACACATAAGACCCAAGGAAGACCTTGAGACACTCTCTATGATCTTTTCCCTAATAGGATTACTGAAGACAGGATGATTGTAAAGATGCTGTGCTGAAATGATATGAAAAAATTGTTTTCAGCTTGCATATGTCTGCTCAAAGCAGAAATGGAACAATGTATTGGTACTAAGCAATACATGTTTTAGCATTTTTTATTATAAAAGGATTACATGTTTGTGATTCTTTTTTAAAAGGCATAAATGTTTATGGTAAACAGCAAAATGTAGCCCCCTACTCACCTTTCAGTGTACCCTAAAAAATTTCTCCAAAAATAACTGCTGTAAAGGCATATAAACATTTTATGTATTTTGTTTCTCTGTATATTGTCACCTTCAATTTTTGTCTTAACAATGCATTTTGAATATATTTCCTGCAAAAATGTACATTTTTAGATTGTAGGTGTGTGTCTGTATATATACACATAGTGAATAATAGTGACAATTGCACAGTCACGTCTGACTCTTTGTGACCCCGCAGACTATCCAGTCCATGGAGCTCTCCAGGCCAGAATACTGGAGTGGGTAGTCTTTTCCTTCTCCAGGGGATCTTCCCAACCAGGGATCGAACCCAGGTCTCCTGCATTGCAAGTGGATTCTTTACCAGCTGAGCCCCAAGGGAAGCTCATATATACACATATATACATGTAATACACACATATACACTTATACATATATATGTATATATCAAATAGATTCTTTGTACTCCATTTTATGGTTATATAATAATTTATGTCACTAGTACTCTATTAGTAGACAATAAGTTATCACATTTTTGTTCTTATTATCAGTACTTTATTGATATGTTTTCAAGAATCAGAAACACATTCTAAGATAAATTCCAGTTAGGCCAGAAGATGTATGAATTTTTAAAATACTCAGTTGTGTTATGTGCATTATATCCATGAGGTTGAAAATATTAACTTCAAGAGAGCAAAACATGAATTTAATTTCATTTGATATAAGACAGAATTTATAATCAATTATTTACTTCCAAAATATGGGGCATCTTAAAGTGAATTTTTCTTTTCCCCCAAAACAAAAGAGGTTTTAATTCTCTGAACGTTTTACAAAAAGATTGTGATGCACAACAAACCCTATGTTTATTTCAAAGAAATACATTTTAAATAGTGCTTCACGTTTATATGTTTTACAAACTTCAGAGAATAAATATCTTTTGTGAAAGAGTGTAGAAAAAGAAATCCTTCCTAGTAATTTATTTTAATGATTAGAAAACATAAAATCTCATTCTCATTGGATGAAATGTGCACTGCTATGTCAGATGGCTGATACTGCTGGACAATTGGGGTAGACACGTTATAGCTATGATTGCATATAAAGCAGCACAAAGAACACGGAGCTCCACCTGCTCAGATATTCAAAACTCATTTCATGGTTGCTGTAGTCAAAGATAAATTTTCCTGGACATGCCTAGTCATGCGTGCATCAGATAAGGCTCACAGCCAAAATAAACTGCACTTCAGTGTAAGATGGACAACCAAAGGCCGTGGCAGGTCCCTGTTCCATCTTGATCTTTTTCAAATCCTAATCTACTTCCTTCATCTCCAGGCTTTCTCTCTCTCACTCCCGCTCTCTCAATTAATACAGGGTTCCCTTAAGAAAAGTTTCTAACTATATTATAGACAGTGCATTTTGTATATACATGATATATACATAAATATTTCTTTCTTTAAATATGAATATTTAATCACTCCCTTTTACTTCAGGGGCTTCGGTCTCACTGTCAGATTGCTAAACAGGAAGGTACAGAGAGCCTGCGATGACTCCCTTGTCAATCTCAGTGGGCATGAGCAGTCGCTGGAGCCTGCAGTATCAGTTGCTAGGCAACATGTTCATCTGCTGAACCTGATATTTCAATTCAGCAGCAGTAAACGTCTGTTATGTTACGGTCTTTCAGAACCACCTTCATTACATAATATCTACCGTTCTAATAAAGGAGCTCCAAATGCGGAGGGGTGCGAGGGTAGCAAGGAAAATCAGTGCAGCTGTGGCACTGAGATAATGTCAGATGAGACTTTCTGGGTATAAAAAGTATAAAATGATGACATATTTAACACTCAGTCTTTCCTGGCAGAGCATTAAGGCATCATCGTTCCAGGGCCATTTCCTTGATGATATCAAATCAACTCATTGTCAATGTACAAAAGTTTCTAACTTCACTCTCATGAAGGCACAACAGCACAGGCCCAGAGAAATAAGAAGAATATTAATGTTCTGTATATAATAAATGATGCTAGTATATCTAGCCAAGTATTTGTCCAAAGGCAATTCTTAGGAACAGACTTAATGGATTTACATTGAAGCCTGCAGAGAAACAGCAATACAAGCATTTCAAGTTCCCAATCTTGCTGAAACATTTTCCTAAATAGATGTCTGAGATTCTATGACCCTCACTGGAATGATTTCAAATTGTAGACTTTATCCTTGAGTTTTACAGGAAACAAATAATTATTATAACAAGATAGTTCAAAGCAGTTTTGTTAACTTAGCCACTCTGTGTCCAAGTTTTCCTTATTTATAAAACAGAAGGGTACTAATTAGAATATGTTTGGATATGGTAACAAGAACAACAATGAAATCCCCAAGTAACAGTATCTTAAAGAAGACAGAAAGTTATTTTTCTCCCACACTACAATTTGCTAAAAAAAAGTCCCAAGCTGAGACAGTGTCTTCTGTTTTTTGTCTTCCCAGCTTCAGCTTCCAACTTCTGTCTCCTGGTCTGAAGTGCACCTGGCCAGTAGGGAGGCTAAAGGAGCCGTACATGACTTCCTTCAAGACACTCTTGGGCACTCCTCCTGTCTACACCCCATAGGACTGAACCTGGTCACACCCAACTGCAAGGAAAACTGGGAAACCTGGTTGTCAATTGAGAAGATATGTGCTTGTCCAGCTTCAATGCAGGGTAGCTTTTATTAAGCAAAAGCAGAAACATGGATATTAGGAGACAACCAGCTCTCTCTGCCACATGAAGAAACAAATGAAACCCTCAGTAGTGCCGTAAAAAAGAACTAATGAAGTCTTAAAATAAGATCATGGCATCTGATCCCATCACTTCATAACAAAGAGAAGGGGAAAAAGTGGAAGCAGTAACAGATTTTATTTTGTGGGCTCCAAAGTCACTGCTGATGGTGACTGCAGCCATGAAATTAAATAAAAGACTTCAATTGTATTAAGCATATTAAAAGATCCATATAGTCAAAGCTATGGTTTTTCCAGTTGTCATGTATGGATATGAGAATTGGACCATAAAGAAGGCTGAATGCTGAAGAATTGATGCTTTTGAATTGTGGTGCTGGAAAAAACTTTTGAGAATTCCTTGGACTGCAAGGAGAATCAAACCAGTCTGTCCTAAAGGAAATCAACTCTGAATATACATTGGAAGGACTGATGCAGAAGTTACAATAATTTGGTTGCTTGATGCGAAGAGCCAGCACATTGGAAAAGACTCTGATGCTAGGAAAGATTGAAGGCGGGATGAGAAGGGGATGACAGAGGATGAGATGGTTGGATGGCATCACCGACTTAATGGACATGGGTTTGAACCAATTTTGGGAGACTGTGAAAGGCAGGGAAGCCTGGTGTGCTGCAGTCCATTGGGTCTCAAAGAGTTGGACACTGCTTAGTAACTGGACAAGAACAACAACAAACTGTAAAAACAATGTGTCTCTCATGAGTTTTACTTATACCCCAGGAATGGAATAGGACAGAGAGAATAACTTTAAAAAATGGATCCACTCTTTTACTTCACTTCTTTCAAAAATGATCCAAGACCCTGAAGATACTGGGCTTGGAGATCAAATGGCAATTTGGGGACACAGGTATGCAAATTCTCTTGAGTATGGTTGCCTCACCTGTGAATATATACATCAAACTTTAACCAACTATACACCTTAAATATGTGCAGTTTGTCATATGCCAGTTATCCTACAGTTAAGGTTTTTTTAGGAAATCATAAAATATGAGCAAAAATATAGTTAAATAAATGTCATGGTTTTCCTTAGTGAAATAATTGCAAAGATGGTTAACTCAAAGAATTCAAGGTGATGTTCTCATCAATAAAGTTCCCCAGTGATGAATAAAAACCAGATACGTGACCCATTGTTAAACAAATATATGGAAAAAAATAGAAGATTGTAGCTGGAAATGGATCGCTGAGAACCCTGAGCAAAACTAGGTTGATTCAGTAATTCAATGTGTGTGTGTGTGTGTGTGTGTGTGTGTGTGTGTGTGTGTTCATGAATTCTCCTGGGTCTCCAACATGAGAACCAGCCACATTCAGATGGGGATCAAGGTAACTGTGATTCCCTGGGTGCTCAGTGGTAAAGAATTCGCCTGTGATGCAGAAGACACACGAGACCTGGGTTCCATCTCTGGGTGGGGAAGATCCCCTGGAGGAGGGCATGGAGACCCACTCCAGTATTCTTGCCTGGATAATTCCATGGACACAGGAGCTTGGCAGGCTACAGTCCACAAGGTTGTAAAGAGTCAGACACGACTGAAGTGACTGAGCATGAGTAGGAAGCACAGACCTTCTACCAAAAAGAGCAAAACCAGGAGAATGCACTTTCTTTTCGAACAGGAGTCAGAACCTTCAGGCAGCAGACAATTGGCAAAAACAAGAGTGAATAGCAAATGTGATTTTTTTTTCTATGATGATAAATAGGAGAAGGAGAAAGAGAGGGAACCCAGACCTTCCTGTTCACTGTACCTCCAGCAAAACCATGTATCTGTAAAGGATGGCAAACTGACTGGTCCCTTTGCCTTTTCTTATTAATTCTCATCTCTACATATTTTATATTCATCCATTCAAACATTTTTGAGCACCACCTTTTCACGTGCAAAACATTTTGTTAAGTGCTGGGGATAAAATTAAATAAATAAATGCAACCCTGAGGAAGCTCACAACATAGGAAAAGAGAGAAAGTGAAGTGAAGTCGCTCAGTTGTGTCTGACTCTTTGCGACCCTGTGACTGTAGCCTACCAGGCTTCTCCGTCCATGGGATTCTCTAGGCAAGAATACTGGAGTGGGTTACCATTTCCTTCTCCAAGGGGTCTTCCCAACCCAGGGATCGAACCTGGGTCTCTCGCATCGGAGGCAGACTCTTTAACCTCTGAGCCAACAGGGAAGCCCAAGAGATAGGCATAAAATCTCTTCAGCTCAGTTTATCCATGCATTTCTGAATCTTTGTGGTGCCTTTGTAAAAATATGTATTTACTGGGCTTCCCTGGTGGCTCAGAGGTTAAAGCGTCTGCCTCCGATGCGGGAGACCCAGGTTCAATCCCTGAGTCGGGAAGATCCCTTGGAGAAGGAAATGGTAATCCACTCCAGTATTCTTGCCTAGAGAATCCCATGGATGGAGAAGCCTGGTAGGCTACAGTCCACAGGGTTGCAAAGAGTCGGACACGACTGAGCAACTTAGTGGTGCCTTTGTAAAAATGTGTATTTACTATATATTCTAAGCAAGCTTAGAGAAATAAGTGGTAGAGAAGCAGCTGAAGACTGTTTTTTGCCCTAGAACCAGGAATCCTCTCATCTGCACATCTTCAGGAGTTATTTTTCCTCTGTATTTTAGAATATCAAATTGGGTGGACTTGGCCTCTGCATATCTTTGGCATCTTTTCTTTCCATAATATGATAATATAAATGGAAGAAGACAGATTGAAGGGCATTGAGTCATGCATACATTTCAAAAGTAAAAGAAAATAAAAACTGAAAGTTTTATATTAGAGTCAGGAGAATACTGAGATTTTATGTTAAGGGATGATCCTTAGCAAGACAAGTGTTTTATTTTACACTTCACATTATTGTTTTCTGTGTTGCTTTATCCTTTATCTTATGTTAATAAAGAGATCTGACATCAGATTTACTGTATGAAATGACCTGTCCATAATACTATCGCATCTTTTCAAATATAAACCTATCTTTTTTTCAGAAGGGCTAAGAAATCTGTCCTCAGAAGGGGATCAGCTCAAGGTGGACATTTTCTGTGTCTTAGTTGGGGGACATGTCTTGGATCTGTTACATTTGGATGAGAGATGAACATGTGGGTTTGTGAAGTGTGGTGGAGGCCAGCTGATCTCAAGGAGAATGTCTAAATCACAATGATAACAACACTCTAGATGAAGATAGTCTTGTTATTGCAGCCAATGTATAACCAGCCGAAGATTACATAATGTTAATTAGCTAAAGAGATTATATAGAAAGGGTGATTCATAATTTTAATTTTGTATATCTCCTTACCCTTTTGTTCTATGTCATTAACATTTTTCTAAACTTTTTGTAAACCATCATCCAGTTGGTGCTTTGCAATGCCTTTATAACCTGTTGGGTGAACATTTGGTTTTCATTTTAAAACTTCCTTGACTCATCAGTGTGTATTTTAAATAATTTGTCTTTGCAGAATTTCAACATAGGCTGGAGAAGGTTCTTTAACACATCACACTTTTCTGATTGAGGAAGGCAATTTGTTGTTGGTAATTACTGGAAGGTTACCCACCCCCCACCCCAGATAAGGCAAGTGTGAAAGTGAAAGTGTTAGTCACTCAGTCATGTCCAACTCTGCAACCCCGCGGTCTGTCCATGGAATTCTCTAGACAAGAATACTGGAGTGGATTGCTATTTCCTTCTCCAGGATGTCTTCCCCACCCAGGGATCAAACCCGAGTCTCCCACATTGCAGAGAGATTCTTTATTCTCTGAACTACCAGGGAAGCCTCTCATCTCCAGATAAGGCAAGCTTCTCCCTAAATCTCTCCCACCCTTTCCCCACCCCCAGATTTTCACATACATGTGTATGAGTTTAAATAACATAATAGATCTTTCTTAAAGTACAAAGAATGTCTTACTGAATAGCAATACTAGTGGAGCATGTGCGTGCATGCTAAGTCACCTCAGTCATGTCTGACTCTTTGTGACCTCATGGACTGGAGTCCTCCAGGCTCCTCTGTCCATGGGATTCTCCAGGAAAGAATACTGGAGTGGGTCTCCATGCCCTCCTCCAGGGGAACTTCCCAACTTAGGGATCGAATCCAAGTCGCTTATGTTTCCTGCATTGCCAGGGAGATTATTTCTTTGCCACTAACACTACCTGCGAAGTCCCTCAGTTCAGTTTAGTTGCTCAGTCGTGTCCGATTCTTTGCAGCCCCATGGGCTGCAACACGCCAGGCCTCCCTGTCCATCACCAACTCCCGGAGCCTAATAAAACTCATGTCCTTTGAGTCGGTGATGCCATCTAACCATCTCATCTTCTGTCATCCCCTTCTCCTCCTGCCTTTAATCTTTCCCAGCATCAGGGTCTTTTCCAGTGAGTCAGTTCAGGTCACATCAGGTGGCCAAAGTATTGCAGTTTCAGCTTCAGCATCAGTCTGTCCAATGAATATTCAGGACTGAATTCCTTTAGGATGGATTGATTGGACCTCCTTGCAGTCCAAGAGACTCTCAAGACTCTTTCTCCACTACCGAAAGCAATTGATCAAAAGCATCAATTCTTTAGCACTCAGCTTTCTTTATAGTCCAACTCTCACACCAATACATGACTACTCTACACAGACTTTGTTGGTAAAGTAAACCCTCTTCTTTTTAATATGCTGTCTAGGTTGGTCATAGCTTTTCTTCCAGAGAGCAAGAGTCTTTTGATTTCATGGCTGCAATCACCATCTGCAATGATTTGGAGCTCCCCCAAATAAAGTCAGTCACTGCTTCCATTGTTTCTCCATGTATTTGCCATGAAATGATGGGACCGGATGCCATGATCTTAGTTTTCTGTTAAGTTTTATGTCAACTTTTTCACTCTCCTCTTGCACTTTCATCAAGAAGCTCTTTAATTCTTCTTTGCTTTCTGCCATAATTGTGTCATCTGTGTATCTGAGGTTGTTGATATTTATCTCAGCAATCTTGTTTCCAGCTTGTGCTTCATCCACCAGCATTTCACATAATGTGCTCTGCATATAATTTAAATAAGCAGAGTGACAATATACAGTCATGACATACTCCTTTCCTGATTTGGAACCAGTCTGTTGTTCCATGTCCAGTTCTAACTCTTGCTTCTTGACCTGCATACAGATTTTTCAGGAGGCAGGCTTACCTGGTATTCCTATCTGGTATTTCCACAGTTTGTTGTGATCCACACAGTCAAAGGCTTTGGCTTAGTCAATAAAGCAAAAAGTAGATGTTTTCTGGAATTGTCTTGCTTTTTCGATAATCCAACAGATGCTGGCAATTTGATCTCTGGTTCCTCTGCGTTTTCTAAATCCAGCTTGAACATCTGAAAGTTCACAGTTCACGTACTGTTGAAGCCTGGCTTGGAGAATTTGGAGCATTACTTTGCTAGTGTGTGAGATGAGTGCAATTGTGTGGTAGTTAGAACATTCATTGGCATTGCCTTTCTTTGGGATTGGAATGAAAATGAACCTTTTCAAGCCCTGTGGCCACAGCCGATATTAACAACATCATTTTTAAGGATTTGAAATAGCTCAAGTGGAATTCCAACACCTCCACTAGCTTTGTTCATAGTGATACTTCCTAAGGCCCACTTGACTTCACATTCCAGGATGTCTGGCTCTAGGTGAATGATCACACCATCCTGGTTATCTGGATCATGAAAATCTTTTTTGTATAGTTTTTCTGTGTATTCGTACCACCTCTTTTTAATATCTTCTGCTTCTGTTTGTCCATACCATTTCTGTCCTTTATTTTGTGCTTATCTTTGCATGCAATGTTCCCTTAGTATCTCTAATTTTCTTGAAGAGATCTCTAGTTTTTCCCATTCTACTGTTTTCCTCTATTTCTTTGTATTGATCACTAAGGAAGCCTTCCTTATATCTCCTTGCTATTCTGTGGCACTCTGCTTTCAAATGTGTATATCTTTCCTTTTCTCCTTTGTCTTTTGCTCCTCTTCTTTTCTCAGCTGTTTCTAAGGTCTTGTCAGACAACCATTTTGCCTTTTTTCATTTCTTTTTCTTGGGAAGCCCCTAGTGGAATGCAATCAAGGTTAAATTATAATAAATAAAGCAATCTATTCAGAGCTGTTAAACTCCTGCACTAACATGTGTCAAACAAAATGATTACTTGTTTTATTACCTGGACTAGTACAAGTGTAACCTTTATGGAGCATTGCATATTATATCATAAATATTAGTAACTAATGGCTGTTGTAAGTCATACCATCTTGTCCCACTCCTCCGGTGTGGTAGCCCAAAGAAGTCTGGTATGTGCTCAGTTACCCAGCAGGGGCGCTGTAGGGAGCGCTCACACAATTCACTCATCATTTTCAGGCTCCCAGGGACTCAAACTTCTTTTTTAGCCTTTTTTGAAGCTGATAAAGCAAGAAAGATTGGTCTTTTTTTGGAGAGAACGTCATCCCTTTTGTAGAACTGGGGACAAGGCTGTCAAAATATCGAGGGCTCCTTGCTGACAGTTTGTCTAGCTCTACAAACCAAGGAAATTAAACTTGGAGTCTCATATGTATCTCCACAGTCAACCAGCTTTTTTGGAAGCCCCAGCATCTTGCCAGGTGGCCCAGGATGGCTGTCTACAGTCTCAGACCTCACCAACAGAGGCAGTGCCCGGGAATAAGAGGTCTGCAGAAGGACGCCAGGACATTGGTATTATCAGTGTCTCCTTTTACTTCCTAATGTTTCCTAGTGTGGAAAATGAATTGAATCATTCCCTTATAAATAGAAGAAAGAAAGCTGTTGACCTCACCCCATGTGACCAAGCCTCGGTATGTTGGCAAAACAGGTATTCAGGTGCAAGAGCATCTCCAAAGTGTCCTGCTTCCTCTGTAAAATTTGCTGAGTGACATCTGCTTTTACACTTACATCTGGATGGTGTAACTTTCTCATGTATGTAGAAAAGATGGTGATCATTTTCACAAGCGCTGTCTAGAAACATGGGGGCCAATCATATTGTGGATTCTTGATAGATTGCTGTTCACCTGATGATGTAATCTCCTTGAGGACAGGGCACTATATTGTGAATACCTAGAATGGCCCATGGAATAGGGCAAGTGCCCTTCAGGACTCTCTAGTGGACCATGTTACATATGAATATAATATCAAAAGAAACCACATTTCTTTCACCTAATTATTACTCCTTAATTGAAATGCCGCATCAACTGTTTCAAGAAATCAAAAATCTTTCTTGTCTTCTTTTTCACTCTTTCTGTAAGTCTTTGTCTATAAATAATGAGATTTTGAAAGAACCAATTGATTGCAGCAACACCATTTTTCATCACAAACAGAGACTGCAAATATGAAGACTTGTCCCTTTCCCTGCATTGACTCACTTGTTAGAACTAACACCAGCGATCTTCTTCCAGATGATGAGGGAGAACTCTGGTAACAAAATAAGAAAACTGTTAGTGATCTCATTCATTTTTATTTACTAAGATTTCAGTTTACTGTCTCTTCAAAGTGCAGTGCTATAACCTAAATGTAAGTGTGTTTCTTTAGAAAAAAGTAGAAATTCAAATCAGAATGTAATTTATCTAGCTAGATGTTGATGTCTTGTTTTCCTTTCCAGAAGTTTATATACCATTTACTTTCCCATCATGTTCATCTCATGTAAATCTTCTAAGGGTAGTACATATCAAAAAAGTAATTTTTCATTTAGAATATCTTTCCAGAATTAAAAATGTCTGGGGGATCATAGAAAGATCTAGTATAGGTCTTATCTATGCATGACGATGATAATCACCCAAACTACACATCAAGGTCAAAGTCAGTAGGGTCTGTCTTTGAAGTACATCTTCCTCTATAATTGTCAGCCAGAAACATGGGTCATCTTTATAAAGGTCTGGTCTCAAAGACAGAGGGGCAACCCAGGAAGAATGTGAATAACTATATCAGTCTGGAATTTTTCTATTCCACGGGACAGAAACCCAGCTGGAACTTAGGAAATAATATAAACAAATGAATCCTCAGAATCTGAGGAACAACTGAACACAAAAACTCCTGCAAAGGCAGAGCTGCATGAAGCCTCAGGAACTTTTGGAGCTAGGAATCCAGGTGGACACCTCAGGACACACTCCATTTCTAACCCCAGTTTTCTGCTTATCAGTTTTATTCTTCTTTCTATCAGGGGTTTTTCTCCATGTGGAGAGGAAATGTGACATCTTTGTCAGGAAATGGGTTACACTGACTTGATCGAGGAAATTCACACACACACACACACACACACACACACAAACACACCCTCATTGAGTATCTCAGTGAATGTTATCCATAAGGATGGCAAACTGGAATGTAATTCTCCATATATAACTTTATATAAACAAAGACGTAGTTGATAAAGAAGTTGTAGTCATTCATATTAGTTAAGGAGGGATGCTGGTATTTTGTATGCTTTTTTAAAAATCCCATTTATGATGGTCTTAGAGTGACTTTTTTTGATATCAATGTTCTTTGACATGGTTTATGCCCAACAAGAGAGCGACATGGCCTTGCTGTCAGAGTCAGACTAGCTTATAAGCAAAGCCCTGTTGTGGAGTGTTTTTGGATCTTAGGGGCTACTCTTTTTTTTTTCTTTCTCAAGACTTGTAAACTAGATATCAGTGGGGATGTTGAGAGTCACTGATGGTTGGGAAATAGCCAAACTGCAGAGGACAGAGTTTTTCCATAACCAGTGAGTAAACAGACACATGCAAATTTAGGAAAAAGGCCTTGAAGGAAAAAAAATGACCTTGAAGTAAAAGGTGAAAAAAAAAATAATGGCTCGGCAATATCCATAGGCAGATGGACAGGAGCCAGTGAAATAGGACTTAATATGTACAAGGTGCCTGAGGGAGTGAGGGAATGGAATAAAGAATTCACTTGTTCTGGGGCAAAGGAGAAGAATATGATGAACGGAAGCAGAAAGTTTGAGATAAAGAAAATCTGTAAATAAAGCATGTCATGAATCTCAGTCTTGATATGCAATGAGCTAGAAAGAGCAAAGAGAATAAGAGTGAAGTTGAAGTTGGAAGAGACCAGAAAAGCACCATACTCAGGATGCCATGAGAGACGCATCTCGTGGTCATTTAAAGGGATACTGAACGCAAGTGGGGGGCCCATTGAGATCAGGTCATAAGATTTGGTGCTGGACTGGCTGTGTCTTGACTCTAAGAGGTGATGATGTTGACATTATGGTTACACACTGGGTAACAATAATTTACCTAGCATGGGGTGGGGGGAGGGGAGGTGGCAGAGGTACAGTCTGTTTGTAGGACATATATTAAGTTAACCTTTAAAATGTATTCCAATATAGAATGTGCAGTTCAGTTCAGTCGCTCAGTCGTGTCCGACTCTTTGTGGCATCATGAATCACAGCACGCCAGGCCTCCCTGTCCATCACCAACTCCCGGAGTTTACTCAAACTCATGTCCATTGAGTCAGTGATGTCATCCAGCCATCTCATCCTCTGTTGTCCCCTTCTCCTCTTGCCCCCAATCCCTTCCAGCATCAGGGTCTTTTCCAATAAGTCAGCTCTTTGCATGAGGTGACCAAAGTATTGGAGTTTCCGCTTTAGCATCAGTCCTTCCAATGAACATCCAGGACTGATCTCCTTTAGAATGGACTGGTTGGATCTCCTTGCAGTCCAAGGGACCCTCAAGAGTCTTCTCCAACACCACAGTTCAAAAGCATCAATTCTTCAGTGCTCAGCCTTCTTCACAGTCCAACTCTCACATCCATACATGACCACTGGAGAAAGCATAGCCTTGACTAGATGGACCTTTGTTGGCATAGTAATGTCTTTGCTTTATAATGTCCTATCTAGGTTGGTCATAACTTCCCTTCCAAGGAGTAAGTGTCTTTTGATTTCATGGCTGCAGTCACCATCTGCAGTGATTTTGGAGCCCCTCCCCCCCCAAATAAAGTGTGACACTGTTTCCCCATCTATTTCCCATGAAGTGGTGGGACCAGATGCCATGATCTTAGTTTTCTGAATGTTGAGCTTTAGGCCAGTGTAGCCACAGATAAATACTGCTTGATTCCACTTATACAAGGTACATAAAACAGTCTAATTCATAGAGTCAGAAAGTACATTGGTAGATGCCAGGGACTGGGAAGTTGGGTGTGGGGATGGGGACCTAGTGTTTAATGGGGACAGAGTTTTCAGTTCAGGAAAGTGAAAAGTTCGGGATATGGATGGTGGTGAGAGTCACACAGCAATGTGCATGTACTTAAGTGCCACTGAACTGTACAGTTAAATATGGTTAAGATTATATAGTCTATATTATTTGACTTTTACTACAATTAAAAAATTTTTTAAAAGACATAGTATTGATATTCTAATAATTGAAATATCTTGACAAAGTTGATTCCTCTTATTATTCTTCTGAAATGGTACGTGAATTACATTTGAGGGGCAAATTTTGTTCCTTCTTGGTCCTAGTGTGCTCAAAATCGTATGATGCTAAAATTTCCATGTTTTGATCTACAAGTTATTTATTTGTAGATAAATTTAATGTTTACTGAGTTTAATGAGATTCAGTAAATTGTAGAAATGTTTAAATATATAAGTACCTTAATAACAAGAATTTCATATTAAGCTATCATATCAGCTTTTGTGATAGTGTTATTCAGTGTCCTCAAACATAGGCTAGGAAAGAAGAAATAGGTGGTTGTTCTGTCACTCAGTCATGTCTGACTGTGACCCCATGAACTGCAGCATGTCAGTCTTCCCTGTCCTTCACCATCTCCTGGAGTTTGCTCAAACTCAGGTCTGTTGAGTCGGTGATGCCTTCCAACCACCTCATCCTCTGTCGTTCCCTTCTCCACCTGCTTTCCATCTTTCCCAGCATCAGGGTCTTTTTCAGTGAGTTAGCTCTTCCCATCAGATGACTAATTTGGAGCATTAGCATTAAGGCTTCCATGGGATATTCAGGGTTGGTTTCCTTTAGGATGGACTGGTTTGATCTCCTTGTAGTCCAAGGGACTCTCAAGAGTCTTCTCCAACACCACAGTTTGGAAACATTGTTTCTTTGGCACTCAGCCTTCTCTGTGGATCAACTCTCACGTCCATACATGAATACTAGAAAAATCATAGCTTTGACCACACAGACCTTTGCTGGCAAAGTAATATCTCTGCTTTTTAATATGTTGTCTAGGTTTGTCACAGCTTTTCTTCCAAGGAGCAAGTGTCTTTAAAATCATGGCTGCAGTTACCGTCAACAATGGAACCCAAATAAAGTCTGTCACTGTTTCCATTGTTTCCCCATCTATTTGCCATGAAGTGATGGGACTGGATGCCATGATTTTAGTTTTTTGAATGCTGGTTTTCTTTTCTTTTAATTTCCTGCATTTAAATTTATTTTTTTATTGTTAAAATTTATTTACTTATTTTAATAGGAGGCTAATTACTATACAATATCGTGGTGGCTTTCGCCATACATTGACAAGAATCAGCCACAAGTGTACATGTGTCCCACCATCCTGAACCCCCTACCCACCTCCATACCCATCCCATCCCTTTTTGTTGTCCCAGAGCACCTGCATTGAGTACCCTGTTTCATGCATCGAATTTCTCTGGTCATCTGTTTTCAATATGATAATAAACATATTTCAATGCTATTCTCTCATATCATCCCACCCTCACCTTCTCTCACAGAGTCCAAAAGCCTGATCTTTATATCTGTGTCTCTTTTGCTGCCTTCTATATAGGATGATTGTTAGCATCTTTCTAAATTCCATAAATATGCATTAGTATACTGTACTGGTGTTTCTCTTTCTGAAACACTTCACTGTGTATAATAGGTTCCAGTTTCATCCACCTCATTAGAACTGACTCAAATGGGTTCTTTTTTTTTTTAATAGAACTGTGGTGTTGGAGAAGATTCTTGAGAGTCCCTTGGACTGCAAGGAGATCCAACCAGTCCATTTTGAAGGAGATCAGCCCTGGGATTTCTTTGGAAGGAATGATGCTAAAGCTGAAGCTCCAGTACTTTGGCCACCTCATGCAAAGAGTTGACTCATTGGAAAAGACTCTGATGCTGGAAGGGATTGGGGGCAGGAGGAGAAGGGGACGACAGAGGATGAGATGGCTGGATGGCATCGCGGACTCAATGGACGTGAGTCTGAGTGAACTCTGGGAGCTGGTGATGAACAGGGAGCCCTGGCGTGCTACGATTCATGGGCTCACAAAGAATCGGACACGACTGAGCGACTGTACTGAACTGAACTGAGCTGAATATTCTATTGTGTGTATGTACCACAACTTCCTTATCCATTCATCTGTCAATGGATATTTAGGCTGCTTTCAAGTCCTAGGTATTGTAAAGAGTGCTGCAATGGACATTGGGTACATGTGTCTCTTTCAATTCTGGTTTCCTCAGTTTGTATGCTCAGCAGTGGGATTGATGGGTCGTATGGCAGTTCTATTTCCAGTTTTTTAAGGAATCTCCCCAATGTTCTCCATAGTGGCTGTACTAGTTTGCATTCCCACCAACAGTGTAAAAGGGTTTGCTTTTCTCCACACCATTTCTTACAAGTTGTCCATTTTATTAGCATATAATTGCTCATAGTAGTCTCTTATGATCTTTTGTATTTCTCTGTTGTCTGTTGTGATTTCTTCATTTTAATTTCTAATTTTATTGATTTGATTTTTCTCCCTTTGTTTCTTGATGAGTCTGGCTAATGGTTTGTCTATTTTATTTATCTTCTCAAATTTAGTCTCCTTTGTTTCTTTTTTATTTCTGCTCTGATTTTTATGATTTCTTTCCTTCTACTGACTTTGGGGTTCTTCATTACTTCTTTTTCTAGCTGTTTTAGGTGTAAGGTTAGGTTCTTTGATGTTTCTCTTGTTTCTTGAGGTAGGCCTGTATTACTATGAACCTTCCTCTTAGTGCTCTTTTTACAGAATACCATAGGTTTGGGTTGTGTTTTCATTTTCATTTATTTCTGTGCATATATCGATGTCCTTTTTGCTTTCTTCTGTGACCTATTGGTTATTCACAAGTGTGTTGTTTAACTTCCATATGTTTGTATTTTTAACATTTTTTCCCCCTGTAGTTGACATCTACTCTTACCACACTGTGATCAGAAAAAATGCTTGAAATGATTTCAATTTTTAAAAACTTACCAAGGCTATATTTATGGCCCAGGATGTAATCTACCCTGGAGAATGTTCTGTGTGCACTTGAGAAAAAGGTGAATTACATTGTTTTTGGTAAAATGTCCAATATCAATTAGTTCTAAATGGCCTATTGTATCATTTAGAGCTTGTGTTTCCTTGTTAATTTTCTGTTTGGTTCATCTATCTATAGATGTGAGTTGGGTATTAAAGTCCCCCACTATTATTGTGTTACAATTAATTTCCCCTTTTATTCTTGTTTGCATTTGCCTTACATATTGAAGTCCTCCTATGTTGGGTGCATATATATTTATAATTTTTATATCTTTTGGATAGATCATTTGATCATTATGTAGTGTCTTTTTTGTCCCTTATCACAGTCTTTATTTCAAAGTCTATTTTATCTGATATGAGTGTTGCTACTCCTGCTTTCTTTTGCTCCACTTTACATGAAATATCGTTTTCCAGCCCTTCATTTTCAGTCTGTATGTGTCCCCTGTTTTGAGGTGGGTCTCTTGTAGACAGTATATATAGCGGTCTTGTATTTGCATCCATTCAGCCAGTCTTTATCTTTTGGTTGGAGCATTTAACCCATTTACATCTAAGGTAATTATTGATAAATATGATCCCATTACCATTTACTTTGCTGTTTTTGGTTCATTTTTTATAAACCTTTACTTTGTTTCCTGTCTAGAGAAGATACTTTAGCATTTGGTGGTGCTGAATTCTCTCAGCTTTTGCTTGTCTATGAAGCTTTTGATTTCTCCTTCATATCTGAATGAGATCCTTACTGGTTAGAGTAATCTTGGTTGTAGGTTTTTCTCTCTCATCATTTTAAGTACATCCTGCCATTCCCTTCTAGCCTGAAAAGTTTCTATTGAAAGATCAGCTGTTATCCTCATGGGGATTCCCTTGTGTGTTATTTGTTGCTTTTCCGTTGCTGCTTTCAATATCTACTCTTTGTGTTAGATCTTTGTTAGTTTGATTAATATGTGTCTTGGGGTGTTTCACCTTGGATTTATCCTCTTTGGGACTTTCTGGGTTTCTTGGGCTTGGGTAGCTATCTCCTTACCCATATTAGGGACATTTTTGACTACTTTTTTCTTATTTTCCCAAGCCCTTTCTTTTTGTCTTCATCTTTTGGAACTCTTATGATTTGAATGTTGGGGTGTTTAATATTGTCCCAGAAGTCTCTGACGTTGTCCTCATTTATTTAAATTTTCTTTTTTTTCCCCTCTCTGCATCATTTATTTCCACTATTCTCTCTTCCACTCCACTTATCCTCTCTTTTGCCTCAGTTATTCTACTGTTGGTTCCTTCCAGAGTGCTTTTGATCTCAGTTATTGTATCATTCATTATTCATTGATTCTTCTTTGTTTCTTATAGGTCCTTGTTAAACATTTCTTGCATCTTCTCAATCCTTGTCTCTAGTCTATTTATCTGTAACTCCATTTTATTTTGAAGATTTTGGATCATCTTCACTATCATTAATTCTTTTTCAGGTAGACTTTCCATCTCTCTCTCTCTCTCTCTCTTTTTTTTTTTTTTAAATCATGTTCCTTTACCTGCTGACTATTTCTCTGCCTTTTCATTTTGTTTAGGTTGCTGTGTTTAGTGTGTCCTTTCTGCAGGCTGGAAGCTTGTGGTTCCTCTTAATTGTGGAGTCTGTTCCCTGTGGGTGTGGATGGACTAATGGCTTGTCAAGGTTCCCTGGTTTGTATTCTATTTCTATTGGTTAGAGCTGGATCTCTTCTCTCTGGAGTGCAAAGAAGTGTCCAGTGGTGAATTTGGGCATATCTATGGGTTTGGTATGGCTTTGGGCAGTCTGTCTTTTAATGTTTAGGGTTGTTTTCCTGTTTTTCTGGAGAATTAGTGTGGTGTGTCTTGCACTGGATCTTGTTGGCTCTTGGGTGGAGCTTGGTTTCAGTGTAGGTGTGAAGAATTCTGGGTGAACTCGTGTCTACTAATGTTCTCTGGAATCAGGAGTTCTCTGATGTTTTGGAGTTAACTCTCCTTCTCTGGCTTTTGGTCCTTTTCTTACAGTAGCTTCAAGACTTCTCCATCCATACAGCATAGAAGATAAAACTCCTAGGTTATTGGGGAAACAATTCTCCCAGCCAGGAACACCCAGAGACATTCACAGGTACACAGAGGAGAGAAAAGGGAAGTGGGAAATAAATGTGACCTGGAGGAGAAAGTGAAGTGAAGTGAAGTCATTCAGTTGCATCTGACTCTTTGTGACGCCACGTAGTGTAGTCTACCAGGTTCCTCCATCCATAGGATTTTCCAGATAAGAATACTGGAGTGGGTTGCCATTTCCTTCTCCAGGGAATCTTCCTGACTCAGGGACTGAACCCAGGTTTCCCACATTGTAGGCAGATGTGTTACCATCTGTGCCACCAGGGAAGTCTGGAGGAGAAAAGGGAGAGTCAAAAGGGAAGAGAACAATCTAGCCAGTAATCAAATTCTTAAGTTAAAATGGATACTGAAGATTAGATTCTTCAGTTCAGTTCAGTTCAGTTGCTCAGTCGTGTCCGACTCTTTGCGACCCCATGAATCACAGCACGTCAGGCCTCCCTGTCCATCATCAACTCCCGGAGTTCACTCAGACTCTCGTCCATCGAGTCCGTGATGCCATCCAGCCACCTCATCCTTTGCCGTCCCCTTCTCCTCCTGCCCCCAATCCCTCCCAGCATCAAAGTCTTTTCCAATGAGTCAATTCTTCTCATGAGGTGGCCAAAGTACTGGAGTTTCAGCTTTAGCATCATTCCTTCCAAAGAAATCCCAGGGCTGATCTCCTTCAGAATGGACTGGTTGGATGTCCTTGCAGTCCAAGGGACTCTCAAGAGTCTTCTCCAACACCACAGTTCAAAAGCATCAGTTCTTCAGTGCTCAGCCTTCTTCACAGTCCAACTCTCACATTTGTACATAACTACTAGAAAAACCGTAGTCTTGAGGTACAAAATTAATAGCAAATATTGAAAAGCAAAGATGAATAACCTAGAATAGGGTTTAGATTCTCAAAAATACAATATAAAAATATAAAAGATAATCACAAAAGTTTTAAAAATATATTTGGAATTTGTTTTTTTAAAAAATAGGTTTTTTTTTGAAAGGCTTAAAAATGAAAGTTAAAGGAGTTATAAAGAACTAATATGTTTTTAAAAAATTAAAAAGTGATAATAATAAAAATATATCTAGGGAGTTCTCTGGAGCTGTTGTGGACAGTGTGGCATCAGGTCAGTGTCAGATAGTCCCTTATTCTGGCTTGTACTTTTTCTCAAGGTCTATAGGTGCCCATCAGATACACAGTCTCCAGTATTAAATGCAGGGTTTTAATCTGTTGCACCTGTAACTTCTAGAGCAGTTTCCCCTTTGTTTATTTTGGCTTCCTCTGTTTGCAAGTCTCTTCAGTATCTAATTTCTGCCCTGATACAAGGGGGCAAAAGTGACCACTCATTTAGTCTCACTTGTTCAGTTGTGTCGTGGGGAGGGAGGGACACTGCAAACAAATAATGCTGGCATGTGTGGGGAGTGCTCACAGTGGAAGGACCATGCCACACCCCAAGGCAACGTGTGCTTCCTGGGTCTACACTGCTTAGGCTCCAGGGTGCACTGCAAGGGCACTGTTCCGAGAGGTCCCTGAATTTCATGCACTTCCCAAGTCTAAGCTGCTCACGGTTTCAGGTGCTCTGCAAGGGCATAGACCCGGATGGGCTGTGTGTTTTGTGCCCTTCCTAGGTCCAAACAGCTCAGGCGACCAGGTGCTTGGAGAGTGCACTGTTCCAGGTGAGCCGTGTGTCGGAATCACCTCCCCAGTCCGGGTCACTCAGATTCCCAGTGTGTGTCCTGAGAGCACAGTTCTAGATGTGTCTCCTCTGGAGAGCTGGTCTCAGCCTGTAACACTCCTGGCAAGTGTCAGCCGTCCAGCATCCCAGGAAGACATGATTAGCAACTGAGAGTCTGCTTACAGTTTGTGGAAGATGAGGTCTCTGAGGCTGAGATTGCAGCAGCCCCTTGCCTCCTGGCTCTGGCTGTCGCCCACCTGCCTTTCTGCCTCTGGGGAGGGAGGGCTCTGCATGGCAACTGGCTTGCTCTCCTTTGGTATTTGCCCTACCCTTTGTTCTCAGTAACCTCAGATATGCAGGGGACACCACCCTTATGGCAGAAAGTGAAGAGGAGCTAAAAAGCCTCTTGATGAAAGTGAAAGAGGAGAGTGAAAAAAGTTGGCTTAAAGCTCAACATTCAGAAAACGAAGATCATGGCATCTGGTCCCATCACTTCATGGGAAATAGATGGGGAAACAGTGGAAACAGTGTCAGACTTTATTTTTGGGGGCTCCAAAATCACTGCAGATGGTGACTGCAGCCATGAAATTAAAAAACGCTTACTCCTTGGGAGAAAAGTTATGACCAACGTAGATAGTATATTCAAAAGCAGAGACATTACTTTGCCAACTAAGGTTCGTCTAGTCAAGGCTATGGTTTTTCCTGTGGTCATGTATGGATGTGAGAGTTGGACTATGAAGAAGGTTGAGCGCCGAAGAATTGATGCTTTTGAGCTGTGGTGTTGGAGAAGACTCTTGAGAGTCCCTTGGACTGCAAGGACATCCAACCAGTCCATTCTAAAGGAGATCAGCCCTGGGATTTCTTTGGAAGGAATGATGCTAAAGCTGAAGCTCCAGTACTTTGGCCACCTCATGCTAAGTTAACTCATTGGAAAAGACTCTGATGCTGGGAAGGATTCGGGGCAGGAGGAGGAGAAGGGGAGGACAGAGGATGAGATGGCTGGATGGCATCAGTGACTCGATGGACGTGAGTCTGAGTGAACTCTGGGAGTTGGTGATGGACAGGGAGGCCTGGCGTGCTGCAGTTCATGGGGTCATGAAGAGTCAGACACGACTGAGTGACTGAACTGAACTGAACTGATCTGGGCCACTTCTCCTTCTCTGCTTGTATTTGCAGTGAAGTGTGTATTCTGTGGGTTTTGTTTTTTTTCCCCTCCTGGTTATGTTGCCCTCTGAGTCTCCAAAACTCCCCACAGACAAGCCTGTGAGAGGGTTTCATACTGTGAGGAAACTTCTCCTTTACGACTCCCTCCCTAGGATGAGTCTCCATCCCTAAGTCTTTTTCACTGTTTTTGTCTTTTATATTTTGTCCTACCTCCTTTCGAAGAGATTGGGCTGCCTTTCTGGGCTGCTGGTGTCCTCTGCCATGGTTCAGAATGTGTTTTGTGAAAGCTGGTCAGCATTTGAATGATCTTTTGATGAATTTGTGGGAAAGAAACCAGCCTCCCCGTCCTATTCCTCCACTATCTTGAATGCTGAGTTTTAAACCAGCTTTTTTACTCTCCTCTTTCACCTTCACTGAGATGCTTTTTTAGTTCCTCTTCACTTTCTACCATAAGGGTGGTGTCATCTGCATATCTGAGATTACTTATATTTCTCCCAACAATTGTGATTCCATTTTGTGATTCATCCAGTCCAGCATTCTGTATGATGTACTCTGCATATAAGTTAAATGAGCAGGGTGACAATATACAGGCTTGATGTACTCCTTTCACGATTTGGAACCAGTCTGTTGTTCTGTGTCCAGTTCTATCTGTTGCTTTTTGACCTGCATACAGGTTTCTCAGGGGGCAGGAAAGGTTGTCTGATATTCTCATTTCTTTAAGAATTTTCCACAGATTGTTGAGATCCACACATTCAAAGGCTTTTTAATAGTCAACAGAAGTAGGCGTTTTCCTGAAATTCTCTTTCTTTTTTATAATTCAAAGGATGCTGTTAATTCGATCTCTGGTTCTTCTGCTTTGCCATGTAAAGAACAATATTGCTTACAAACCTGGAATGTTAGGTCCTTGAATAAAGTTAAATTGGAAGTGGTCAAACAGGAGATAGCAGGTGTGAACATCAACATTTTAGGACTCAGTGAACCAAAATGGACAGGAATGAGTGAATTTAATTCAGATGACCATTATATCTACTACTGTGGATAAGAATCCATTAGAAGAGATGCAGTGACCCTCAGAGTCAACAAAAGAGTCCAAAATGAAGTATTTTACTTCAGTTCCTTTCCAAGGCAAACCATTCAGTAATCCAAGGCTATGCCGCAGCCACTAATGCTGAAGAAGCAGAAGTTGAGCAGTTCTATAAGACCCACAGGATCTTCTAGAACTAGCACTAAAAAAGGGTGTCCTTTTCATCATAGGGGACTAGAATGCAAAAGTAGGAACTCGAGAGATATCTGGAGTAACAGGCAAATTTAGCCTTGGAGTACAAAATGAAGCAGGGCAAAGGCTAACAGAGTTTCGTGAAAAGAACACACTGGTTATAGCAAACACCTGTTACAACAACACAAGAGAAGACTCTACACATGCTCATCACCAGATGGTCAATACAGAAATCAGACTGATTATATTCATTGCAGCCAAAGATGGAGAAGCTCTATACAGTCAGCAAAAACAAGACCAGGAGCCAACTGTGGCTCAGATCATGAACTCCTTATTGCCAAATTACAGACATAAATTGAAGAAAGTAGGGAAAACCTATAAGCCATTATGTATCAGCTCAGTTCAGTTGCTCAGTCATGTCTGACTCCTTGTACCCCATGGACTGCAGTACGCCAGCCCTCCCTGTCCATCACCAACTCCCAGAGCTTGCTCCAACTCATTTCCGTTGAGTTGGTGATGCCATCCAACCATTACATCCTCTGTCATCCCCTTCTCTTCCTGCCTTCAATGTTTCTCAGCATCAGGGTCTTTTCCAATGAGTCAGTCCCTCACATCATGTGGCCAAAGTATTGGAGCTTCAGCTTTAGCATCAGTCCTTCCAATGAATATTCCGGACTGATTTGCTTTAGGATGGACTGGTTTGATCACCTTGCAGTCCAAGGGACTCTCAAGAGTCTTCTCCAACACCAAAATCAATTGATCAAAAGCATCAGTTCTTCAGTGCTCAGCTTTCTTTAGAGTCCAACTCTCACATCCGTCCTTGACTACTGGAAAAACCGTAGCTTTGACTAGATGGACATTTATTGGGAAAGTAAGGTCTCTGCTTTTTCATATGCTGCCTAGGCTTTTCATAACTTATCTTCCAAGGAACAAGTGTATTTTAACTTCATGGCTGCAATCTCCCTCTGCAGTGATTTGGAGTCCAAAAAATAAAGTCTGTCACTGTTTCCATTGCTTTCCCATCTATTTGCCATGAATTGATGAGACCAGATACCATGACCTTAGTTTTCTGAATGTTGAGTGTTTAAGCCAAGTTTTTCACTCTCCTATTTCACTTTCTCTTTGGCACCTCTTGATGGACCTTAGTTTTCTGAATGTTGAGTGTTTAAGCCAAGTTTTTCACTCTCCTATTTCACTTTCTCTTTGGCACCTCTTGATGAAAGGGTGCCAAAATGGTGGTGTCATCTGCATATCTGAGGTTATTGATATTCCTCCTGACAATCTTGATCCCAGCTTGTGTTTCATACCATTCAGGTATGACCTAAATCAGATCCCTTAACAATTGTATAGTGGAAGTGACAAATAGATTCAAGGGGTTAGGTCTGATAGACAGAGTGCCTGAATGACTATGGACAGATGTATGTAACATTGTTCAGGAGGCAGTGTTCAAAACTATCCCCAATAAAAAAAGATAAAAAAGGCAAAATTCTTGTCTGAGGAGGCCTTACAAATAGTGAGGAAAGAAGAGAAGAGAAAAGTAAAGGAGAAAAGGAAAGATATACCCATCTGAATGCAGTGTTACTAAGAATAGCAAGGAGAGATAAGAAAGCCTTCCTATGTGAACAAGAAATAGGTGGAGATTATGATGATAGGACTTGACATGGGCCCACTTAATTCCCATTAACTCAGTCTTTTATATCCTTTATCAAATTACCACTATGCTTATGCATACATACAAAACTGTTAGTGTTAGTGGCTCAGTCCTGTCTGACTCTGTTTGACACCATGGAGTGAAATCTGCCAGGCTTTTCCACCCATGGGATTTTCCAGGCAAGAACGGACCTTCCCAACCCAGGGATCAAATCTGTGCCTGCATTGCACGTAGACTCTTTACGGTCTGAGCCCTGAGGGAAGCCAACAAAGAAAAAGAGATGTTAAATAAAGCAGACTTTCTGTTTTGCTAGTGGTTGGAGAAATATATCGGGTCTTAGATCACACATGCATTAAATTGATTTTTTTTAAATTCATAAACTATGTTGTATGATAGATGTTGAATGGCAAATGACATTATTCAAGTCTAAAAATCTAATGTTTATTACTGAGAATTCAGCCAAGGAGAGATTTTAAAACTTGCCTGTCTCCATATGTTTTAAGCTTTGAGTTCTAGTTTGCTTTTTAAATCTCTTAATCTGATAAGTGAACTCTCCTGGATAGAAATGGGGCTTTCAAAATTTGAAATGAATACTTAGACTGTGACAGAGAAGGTCTAAATTTCCTCAATAATTCAAAGAGCTTTCTTAATCCAAGTATTGAAAACCTAGACCTATCTAACATCAAAGAATAAGTTGGTCCTTGTAAATGTAACTGACATCTTTTATTTGTGTCTCATAGTAGAGTTGATTATTAAAGTAATAATGGTTAGCCACTATGCTTTATGAAAAATATTAAAAAACCAATTATAACTTGAAATTGTCATCATCAGAAATCTAAAAATCTCCAAATAAAGATGTACTGGTGTTAATAGTTTCTGGATAGGCTATAAGGTCTTGTTATTTTGTGGATGCCAGGGCACAACTGGGTAAGAGGGGTAGGATAACTTCTATCCTGTCTCAGCCTCTAAGTAAAAATAGTCTTCCCAAGTCTGCCAAGATCTATGGCAATCTCATACATTTAAAACTGTTCTACCTTTCCTTGAAGTTTTCTTCCTTGAAATTCTTACTTACTTTTCAGTTGTGTTAATTTTAGCTGACAAGATTAAATTCACTGGAGTCTGAGAGGGGTGATTTTTAATTAACTGCTCCAAGGAAAGGGACTATGACTCCGTGGAGATTTCCATGGGACCCATTTGGACCATTGTCTCAGTGCACAGCAGCTGAAATGGAGGATTAATTGTCCTGCTTTCAGAGCAATGGCTTAAAAAATTGCATTAGTTGAATAGAATATTCCTTTGAAAGGCACAGATGTATGTTAAAATAAAAATAACCCCACACACCGGCACTTCATTTAAGGAGACTTTATTCAGAAGGATTATTGCAAGAGAGAAGACTAAGAGCTACTGTGGAAGGGAGGATGTCCCCACTGTCAGATCTGCTAACCAGAGGGGACCTGCTCCAGGAAAGTGGACGATGTCAAGATGGGCTGGACACGGCCGCAAGAGGACAGTAGGTCAGAGGAGGCGTTACTGGGGGTGGGCCTACTCTTGCGGGGGACCTGATGCCGGGTGTTGTTACTGTTTAGTCTCTAAGTCATGTCCGACTCCGTGCGACTCCTTGCGACCCCATGCACTGCAGTATGCCAGGCTTCCTTGTCCTTCACTATCTTCCAGAGTTTTGTCAAACTCATGTCTAGTGAGTTGGTGATGCCATCCAACCATCTCATCCTCTATTGCTTCCTTCTCCTCCTGCCCACAATCTTTCCCAGCATCAGAGTCTTTTCTAATAAGTTGGCTCTTCACATCAGGTGGCCAAAGTACTGGGGCTTCAGCTTCAGCAACAGTCCTTTCAATGAATATTCAGGGTTGATTTCCTTTTAGGATTGACCGGTTTGATCTCCTTGCAGTCCAAGCACCACAATGCAAAAACATCAGTTCTTCAATGCTCAGCCTTTTTTCTCCATACATGACTACTGGAAAAACCATAGCTGTGAATGTATGGACCTTTGTTGGCAAAGTAATGTCTCTGCTTTTTAATATGCTGTCTAGGTTTGTCATACCTTTCCTTCCGAAGAACAAGGGTCTTTTAATCTCATGGTTGCAGTCACTGTCAGCTGATGGTGGACCAAAGTTCAAGGGCCTGGAGGAAGGAGAGAAACCTAACCAAATGTGCTCAATCAGATTCCATGGGCATTTTGCTTCAATTAGTAGAGACAAACCAGGCTAGCCTATCATTTACGAGGCAAAGTGAGAATTCGGAAGGTCTTTGTCTGTCTAATCATAGGCAAACAAAAGCAGTATCCCTGAACTGTATACTGAAGTCATAGTATAGTCATAGTCTTTTCACTAGCAGTTTCCCAAACCCAAAAAGCTGGGGGTTAAGCTGTCATGACCACAGCTATTTCCTAGGATCTTTTGGGGAAAGTTCACCATTGTCAACAGATACATGTAATAATCAGTGGGATTTCCCCCCCTCTATTGTACGTAGCCAGAGCAAACTTCACAGGAGCTTCTCTTACTCTGTGGTAACCAGAATCCTAACCTGGCCACCCAAGATCCCTGCTTGTCTGCGCAAGCACTCTGTGTATCCCCTCCCCTTGTGAATGGACGAGACTGAATGTGGGAGATCTCATTCCCAGGATTATGTTACTTTATTTGGCAAAGAAGATTTTGACAGTGGTCATGAAGGTCCATAATCAATTTGTGTCTTCCCTCCATCAGAAAGAATGCAAGAAATCTTCCTGTCAATCACATTTTAGCATATCACTCAGTCATGTCTGACTCTTTGCAACCCCATCAACTATAGCACACCAGGCCTCCCTGTCCATCACCAACTCCCTGAGCTTGCTCATACTCATGTCCATTGAGTCAGTGATGCCATCCAACCGTCTCATCCTCTGTTGTCCCCTTCTCCTCCTGCCTTCAATCTTTCTCAGCATCCGGGTCTTTTCCAATGAGTCAGCTCTTTGTGTATCTCCCCACTAAAGTTCCCCATCATTTGCTTGCTCTGCAGACTCTGGGCTGCTCAATGCAAACACTTATCTTGTGCTGTAGGAGATTAACTTGGAACTAGAAAGTTGAAAACAGAACAAACACTTTGCTTCACCCAGCAGTGAGAAATCCCACTCTGCATTGCCACTGAGTCTTTTGCCTCACTGAATCTCACTTTGAAAATGAGTGAGATATGTTTCTTAAGCATGGAGTTACCAAAAATGGGAAATAAAAGGCGCTCGCTGAGTGGGAACAGCTGGCTGATTGTGGGTCCTTCAACACCTTCTTTCCAGGCACTGTGTTTCTGGGCAAGTTCTAAACTTCTCTGTGTCTCCTTTCTTGTCTGCAAAGTAGGAGCAATGATACTGTACTCTTGTGAGGTTATAAGGATTGTTAAAATAATCTGTTTCTTTGTATAACATCTATATGGCTTAACTAGCAGGATAACTGCTTGTTTTAATTACACAAAAAAGCATTCATAAATAAGCAATAAAAGATTTTAGTTTTGTGATTTGTGTTCATTTCCTCCTTGATTTGAATGCACCCTTAGTTTAAAATTCCGGATGTTTTGCTATTGTTTTCCCTATTGTTGCCATTGGTTGTTTGTTTTGGTTACCCTGGGATTTTATTTTGTTTTACTTTTTTGCTTTCATTCTATTTTTCATTTCCAGTAGAGATGTAAAGGTAAAGATTTTAGAGAGCTAGATGTTTACTTTCATATCATTTTCACTCACAAAATGCTTTTATTAAAGAGAAAGAAGGGCATGATGTGTTTAGAGGCAACAATGAAACAACAAAAGAATCTGTCAGGCTGTTGAGTGGACTCATAGTCTGAGGTTAAAAAATAGAACAAGTGTTATACTAGGGCAGAATGGATTTGAGTGGGTTTGAATGCCTTGGCTATTAGGGCAAAATTGTCAGAATTGTTCTTATAACTGCAATTTCAACTGACTTAAGAGCAGAAAGGCAAAAAATGAAATAAAATTTAAAGAAATTTTTTTCCTTAAAGACCAGAAAAACATTCACCCTTAATTCAGTTTGCTGATAATACTTCTGTTTTTTCCTAGGAGGGCTGTAACCTAGGAAGCCTTCTCACGTGAATTTATGAGTTCCAATTTGGTTTTCACTGGGTACATTAGATTTGCTGCTCAATTAAAAACATTGTCTGCCCATTCCACTATCAAAATGAACACAAGAGCAACTGTATAAATGTTAAATGTTAGAAAAATGTTTGGAATTTGTATTTGGTATTAAATAAGAGCTCCTACAAGCTAGTTAGTGCCTGGACAACCAAGAGCTTCAGAAAACACTCTTTTAGAAAGATAGATCTACGGTCTTAAAGTATACGACACTGAAATCCCTTTATCACTGAAGGTTCTCAATTAATCAGAGAATTGAAACTGTATCACAAAAGGAGTTTGGATATTAAAAACAGCCAGCATCATATTTTCTCTGGATATCCAGATGTATGAGGGGGAAACAGAAAGACTGTCAGAGGTACACAGAGGAGGAAGGCATGGAGCTATTCCTCAGGAGCTCATCTGCTGTCACTCCTCTTATAAAGGACCCCTCCTTCAGGGCCTAACATGGGGGGTGGGGGTGGGGTGTGTGCACAGGACAGACCCTCTATTTGCCTTAGGATGACGCTACGATTATTTGCTACAGCTGTGATTACATTAATAAAAGGAGTCCAGTGTTAGCTCATAATCAATGGGAATATTTATGAGATTTGTTGTCAAATCCCATTTGGTGTGTGTGTGTGACAATACATATGAAGTTCTGGCTACAGAGGCTCCAATCCAGGCATTTCATCTGGTCTTTTTTCAGCACAAATGAGATATGGGTGTAGGCGGGCAGAATAACTAATTCACTGCAGATGACAAAACCCTGACCGCAACGTATGCCCAAGTTTATTGTCTATGCAGGTAACTTTAGTTATTGTTATGCATTTTCAGAGCACTTTATAATTAAGCTTTAGATGAAACTCTCTATGGAAATGATTCATCTTACAGAACTAGATTTCTGTTTTTTTCTTTTATTTTTCTCATGATACTTCAGTTTCTCCTACCTGTATTTCATGACATTCCCCGCTGCTATAAACTATGCTCCTAGTTCATTTTTCAGCCTTTCCATTAATTTGACTCCTTATTCAGATTATTTAATAAAAATGCTAATTATGACCATATCTAATAGTGACTGGGAAGGCACTCCACTACCTCCTTCCTCCCTCCAGCTGGACCCACTCACATCCATCATAAGGGTTTGGTTTGTCAGCCAGATTGCCGTATTCCCAGCTGCCCTTTCTCCAAGCCCACTAAACCCATTTTGGGAAATAAATCCAATTCACAAGACACTCTATCAATTATTCCAGCAAACCTCAGATGCAGAGGCACATTCTGTGTATTTCCTAATGCAATATCTTTGGGAAAGAACCAAACTGAAGATGAAATTGAATTTATTCTTACCTGTTCTCACAATATTTTACTTATTGCTCCTACATGTACAATTCGAGCTTCTTCAGTTACTCAGCCATATCTGACTCTTTTGTGATGCTATGGACTGTAGCCTTCCAGGCAAGACTACTGGGGATCTTCCTGACCCAGGGATGGAACCCACATCACTTATGTCTTATGCATTGGCAGGCAGGTTCATTACCACTAGCACCATTTTTCTATAACCATCTCACCTAATGTTAACTTCATGTGTTTGCCTTTCTTTCAGCTCACTGCAGTCACTCAGTTGTGTCTGACTCTTTGCAACCCCATAGACTGCAGCACACCAGGCTTTCTTGTCCGTCGCCAACTTCAGGAGCTTACTCAAACTCATGTCCAACCAGTCAGTGATGCTATCCAGCCATCTCATCCTCTGCCATCCCCTCTCCTCCTGCCTTCAACCTTTCCCAGCATAAGGGTCTTTTCCAAGAGTCAGTTCTTCACACCAGGTGGCCAAAGTATTGGATCTGCAGCTTCAGCATCAGTCCTTCCAATAAATATTCAGGACTGATGTCCTTTAGGTTTGACTGGATTGATCTCCTTTCAGTCCAAGGGACTTTCAAGAATCTTCTTCAACACAGAAGCATCAATTTTTCAGGGCTCAACTTTCTTTACAGTCCAACTCTCACATCCATACATGACTACTGGAAAAACCATATAACTTTCACTAGATGGACCTTTGTTGGCAAAGTAATGTCTCTGCTTTTTATTATGCTGTCTAATTTTGTCAAAGCTGTTCTTCCAAGGCACAGTAGTAGTATTAGTCATTTTGTGACCCTGTGGACTGTGGCCCACCAGGCTCCTCTGCCCATGGGATTCTCTTGGCAAGAATATTGGAGTGGATTGCCATTCCCTTCTCCAGAGGCATTTTCTGATCCAGGCATTGAACTTGTGTCTTCATTGCAGGCAGATTCTTTACCATCTGAACTACAGTACCTTTTAATTTCATGCTGCAGTCACCATCTGCGTGATTTTGAATCCCAAGAAAATAAAGTTTCCTCTGACTTTTTAAAATCCAGCTTGAACATCTGGAAGTTCTCAGTTCATGTGCTGTTGAAGCCTGGAGAATTTTGAGCATTACTTTGCTGCCATGTGAGATGAGTGCATTTGTGTGGTAGTCTGAACATTCTCTGGCATTGTCTTCCTTTGGAATTAGAATGAATATTGACCTTTTCCAGTCCTGTGGCCACTGTTGAGTTTTCCATATTTGCTGGCATATTGAGCACAGCACTTTAGTAAGCTCAGCTGAAATTCCATCTTCCTCACTAGCTTTGTTCATAGTAATGCTTCCTAAGGCCCATTTGACTTCACATTCCACGATATCTAGCTGTGCTTGAGTGATCACACCATCATGGTTATCTGAGTCATTAAGATCTTCTTTGTATAGTTCTTCTGTGTATTCCTGCCACCTCTTCTTAATACCTTCTACCTCTGTTAGGTCCATACAATTTATTTCCTTTAGTTTGCCTGCCTTTCATGAAGCTGCAAATAATTGTATGCTTCATCAGGATCTGGTATCCTGAGTGTTTAATATTCTTGAGTATACTCATTACTTTCTTGAAAGCTATTTTGACAAATTCTTTCCTATTCTAAAATAAGTTTTAAATGTTTTTGCTAATTGATTTAATGACAAGTCATTTTTAAAAAGTCTTCTTGTTCACTACAGTTTGTCCTATTTATTAGAAATTATTCTTCTTTCAAATTTTACTTTAATTATTCAGATAGTATGTTATCATTTAATTTTTTAAAAAAATGTTCTATTTTGGTATAACATAAAGACCTCAGAAAAAGCATTCACTGTACTACAAAGGAAAAGACAAGAAGAAAATGTTAATGTAATCTACTACCTTCAAAACCAGGGGGCCCTTTGGGAAACTCTTGTCTTGTTGAAATAAGAGTAAAAATGGGCACAATAAAAGACAGAAATGGAATGGACCTAACAGAAGCAGAAGATACTAAGAAGAGGTAGCAAGAATACACAGAAGAACTGTACATAAAAGATCTTCATGACCCAGATAATCATGATGGTGTGATCACTCACCTAGAGCCAGACATTCTGGAATGTGAAGTCAAGTGTGCTTTAAGAAGCATCACTACAAACAGAGGTAGTGGAGGTGATAGAATTCCAGCTGAGCTATTTAAAATACTAAAAGTTGATGCTGTTATAGTGCTGTATTCAATATGCCAGCAAATATGGAAAACTCATCAGTGGCAATTTCAAAGAAGGGCAATACCAAGGAATGTGCAAACTACTGCACAATTCCACTCATTTCACACACTAGCAAAGTAATGTTCAAAATTCTCCAAGCCAGGTTTCAACAGTCAACTGTTAACTTCCTGATGTTCAAGCTGGTTTTAGAAAATGCAGAGGAACCAGAGATCAAATTGCAAACATCCACTGGATCATAGAACAAGCAAGAGAATTCCAGAAAAAACAGCTACTTCTGTTTTCTTGACTACATCCAAAACTTTTGACTGTATGATCACAACAAACTGTGGAACATTCTTAAAGAGATGAGAATACCAGACCACCTTATCTGTCTCCTGAAAAACCTGTGTGAATTTCAAGAAGACACAGTTAGAATTGGACTTGAAACAAACCACTGGATCATAGAACAAGCAAGAGAATTCCAGAAAAAACAGCTACTTCTGTTTTCTTGACTACATCCAAAACTTTTGACTGTATGATCACAACAAACTGTGGAACATTCTTAAAGAGATGAGAATACCAGACCACCTTATCTGTCTCCTGAAAAACCTGTGTGAATTTCAAGAAGACACAGTTAGAATTGGACTTGAAACAATGGACTGGTTCTATATTGGGAGAGGAGTACATCAAGGCTGTATATTGTCATCTGTTTATTTAACTGATATTCAGAATACATTATGCAAAATGCCGGGCTGGATGAAGCAGAAGCTGTCATCGTGATTCCAGGAGAAATACCAATAACCTCAGATATACAGATGACACTACGCTAATGGCAGAAAGCAAAGAAGAAAATAAAGAGCCCCTTAATGAAAGTGAAAAAGGAGAGTGAGAAAGCAGGCTTTAACCTCCACATTCGAAAAATGAAGATCATTGCAGCCGGTCCCATCACTTCTTAGCAAGTAGATAGGGAAACAATGGAAACAGTGACAGACTTAATTTTCTTGGACTCCAAAATCACTGCAGATGGTGACTGCAGCCATGAAATTAAAAGGCACTTGTGCCTTGGAAGGAAAGGTATGACTAACCTAGACAGCATATTAAAAAGCTGAGACATTACTTTGGCAATGAAGAGCTATCTAGT
>SJYC01061449.1:0-25844 GCA_006408675.1 Madoqua kirkii
TCTTGGACTCCAAAATCACTGCAGATGGTGACTGCAGCCATGAAATTAAAAGGCACTTGTGCCTTGGAAGGAAAGGTATGACTAACCTAGACAGCATATTAAAAAGCTGAGACATTACTTTGGCAATGAAGAGCTATCTAGTCAAAACTATGGTTTTTCCAGTAGTCATGTATGGATGTGAGATTTGGACCATAACGGAGGCTGAGTGCAGACAAACTGATGCTTTTGAACTGTGGTGCTGATAAAGACTTCTGAGAGTCCTTTGGACTGCAAGGAGATCAAACCAGTTAATTATAAAAAAAAATCAATCCTGAATATTTATTAGATCTGATGCTGAAGCTGAAGCTCCAATACTTTGGCCAGCTGACACAATCAACTGTCTCATTAGAAAAGGCCCTTATACTGGGGAAGACTGAAGGCAGGAGAAGCGGACAAAAGAAGATAAGGAGGTTGAATGGGCATCACTGACTCAATGGACATGAGTCTGAGCAAGTTCTAGGAGTGGTGAAGGACAGGGAAGCTTGCTGTGCTGCAGCCCACGGGACTGCAAAGAGTCGGACACAACTGAGCAACTGAATAACAACCAGTTTACTTATGATGTTCAGAACCACTCCACATTTTTTCCAGTTTTCCTCACTTTCTTCTGATTACACAGAGATGAGCAACTCTTTTCCCTTTCTTCAATTCTGCCAATACTAAGTCACTCCAGTTGTGCCTGACTCTGTGACCCTATGGACTGCCAGGCTTCCCTGGAGTGCATCACCATGCCCTCCTCCAGGGGATCTTCCCGACTCAGGGACCAAACCCGCTTCTCTTATGTCTCCTTCACTGGCATGCAGGTTCTTTACCACTAGCTCCACACTGGAAGCCCACAGTTCTGCCAATAGGCTCACTCTAAGTGTCAGTTTTGGCTCATATCAGCTGTACTCCATGATTTCGGTTGCTTAATCACTCAGTTGTGTCTGACTCTTTGCAATCCCATGGGCTGCAGCACACCAGGCTTCCCTGTCCATCACCATCTTCAGAGGTTGCACAAACTCATGTTCATCGAGTCAGTGATGCCATCCAACCGTCTCGTCTTCTGTCATCTGCTTCTCCTACTGCCTTCAGTCTTTCCCAGCTTCAGGATCTTTTCCAATGAGTCAGCTTTTCACATCAGGTGGCCAAAGTATTGGAGCTTCAGCTTCAGCAACAGTCTTTCCAATAAATATTCAGGACTGATTTCCTTTAGGATAGATTGGTTGGTTCTCTTTGCAGTCCAAGGCTGCAGCACACCAGGCTTCCCTGTCCATCACCATCTTCCAGAGGTTGCACAAACTCATGTTCATCGAGTCAGTGATGCCATCCAACCGTCTCGTCTTCTGTCATCTGCTTCTCCTACTGCCTTCAGTCTTTCCCAGCTTCAGGATCTTTTCCAATGAGTCAGCTTTTCACATCAGGTGGCCAAAGTATTGGAGCTTCAGCTTCAGCAACAGTCTTTCCAATAAATATTCAGGACTGATTTCCTTTAGGATAGATTGGTTGGTTCTCTTTGCAGTCCAAGGGACTCTCAAGAGTTTTCATTATCACATTTCAAAAGTTTCACACGATGGAGTATTACTCAGCCGTTAAAAAGAATACATTTGAATCAGTTCTAATGAGGTGGATGAAACTGGAGCCGATTATACAGAGTGAAGTAAGCCAGAAAGAAAAATACCGATACAGTATACTAACACATATATATGGAATTTAGAAAGATGGTAATGATAACACTATATGCAAGACAGCAAAAGAGACACAGATGTAAAGAACAGACTTTTGGACTCTGTGGGAGAGGGAGAGGGTGGGATGATTTAGGAGAATGGCATTGAAACATGTATATTATCATGTAAGAAACGAATCGCTAGTCTAGGTTCGATACAGGATACAGGATGCTTGGGGCTGGTGCACTGGGATGACCCAGAGAGATGATATGGGGAGGGTGGTGGGAGGGGGGTTCAAGGTTGGGAAAAAACTAAAAAGTCTCACATATGTGACAGCTTATTCACACATCTGTCTTCAGCATTACCAAAGTGATTTGTTAGTCAATCCACAACTTCAGATTCGACAGTTCAGAAGAGTCCTGCCCCTAGAAATCCAAAAGTGGCTCTAGTTTTCCACACAGAGCTGTGTCTCCTCTCATCTAAGTTTTGAGGATGTAATTCTGATCCAGGACTGGCCATTCTCACTTTGTAAGAACTTTAGTCACCACAGTTTCGTTTAAAAAGCAGCAGACCCCAACCACGCAGTTCAAGTTCCAGTTACCTTGTTGTCATCACTGTGAGAAAGTGCATGAAGCACTCACTTGGCTGTCAGCTGCCATCCACAAATCACCTAGTAAATAAGAGACCACAGGAGTGCTTCATAAACATGACCAGTCACGTCGCTTCTTTCAAAGCCTGTCATTGCAGAGCCCATTCAGTTCAAAGGTAGGAAAGCACATGCTTGTGTTGCCTCCTTGTCTCCCATGCTAGGTTCTTAGTAGTAGATTCTACTCCTGAAACTTCCCAAGGAGTTTGCATGTAAATGTTTCTCAAATTATGAAAATTATTGACTTTGCTGCTGCTAATGAGGTGAGTGAGCATATAGATGACATATTTCAGGCTATATATGCATCAGAGTTGGAGAAGGAAATGGCAACCTGCTCCAGCATCCTTGCCTTGGAAATCCCATGGATAGAGGAGTGTGGTGGGCTACAGTCCATAGAATCACACAGAGTCGGACATGACTGAGCATACATGCATGCAGACATGCACCAGGGTAGTTGCAGTAACGTCATGCCATCCCTTTTGTTTCCGCAGTGGTGTCGCCAGGTGATTACATAAGACACCCAGCTCCCTTCATGTGACTTGTTCCAAAAGAGGATCATCAAAGAGGGAACTGATCAACACAAATGGAGGAACACCAAAGAAACCAGAAGCGATACATGGGGAGAGATATTTGGCTGGAACTCACATGGAGTCTCACTGACAATGGGGGTGTTGGCACAGCTACCACTGAGGAGGCTCCAGACCTGCAGCCAGAAATCCTGGTGGAGGTGAGGCTATCGACAGGAGGAAATGGTGGTGAGGAAATGAAGGATGATGTCTCAGAGGAAGTGATGCTGGCAAAATGTCTTACCAAAAGAATTCTTGAAGATATTTCCCAACATTGAAAGGATACCAATGGGAAGTTGATCCAGACCTAAAAAGGAATGTGATAATTGACCAGGGCGGTTGTACCACAACAGGAAGGGCATCACTGTTTAAGCTACCCTTGATAAGTTTTTTTTTTAAATAAAGAAACACTTTCTAACATTTTAAATAGCAGTATATTAAGCAAATATTAGTTTTAGTCTTTAAAAACAGCTCCCTCTGCACTCAAGACCAAAGGTAACAAATTTTAATGACAAGTCTAATAGTCACAAAGCAACCATAAGTTTTCTCAGCTGTGATTAAGATTTCCAGGCATGGTGTCAGCTTGCACAGCCATTTAATATTCCTGCACAGCAGTGCAAAGTAAGGATGACTTGTAATAACAGTTTAAAAAAAATCGACACCAATACCTAAAGGGCCTGTAGTTTTCCAAACTGGAGAGAGAAGAAAGGTTTATTCACTCACTGTGCTTTAACTATATTGTTCCTATGGACGTTTATTTTAATATTTCAGTACAAAATGCCATATTCCAAGGTTAATTCCCCACATTTTTTCCACAAAGCTTAATCTAAATGCAGTGCAGGTTCTGATTTTCTTCCTTCCTGTACAGAACTCAAGCAGCTCACACTCCTGGTAACAAAGTTGTGTATTGTTCTCACATGAGTGCAGTTGCCTGCATCACCCAGGAAACCAAAGATGTGATTCTGAAAGGAGCTCTTGACAGCTGAGGACTGAGTTCCATGGGAGGCTGGCACTGAATCGCGCCAAAAGAGCTCTGTGTACACAAGTTTGAGCCCCACTGTGGCTGTGGAAGTTGGAAGAATTTTAGCTGACTTGAGCAGAAAAAAAAAGCTGCTCAGAGAGAGTGGATGGAATCTTTTTCTTAAATTTTCAGATTGTCTGAATTAAACTTGCCACTCAAAGTATGAAGACAGATTGTCTCTTGTTTATTCAGGGACTCGTAATGGCCCAAAGAGCAAATGGTTGCCAAAGGGACAGAGTGACTAGAACAGAATGAGAAGTTCTTTTCCTGCAATAGTTTTTATCCCTGAGAAGTTATTGGAAACCTGACACGTTTTCCCCTGCTGACAGCATTATACGCGATAAGCACACCAACCCGCTGAAACCTATTCAACGCAAAGTGCCCCTCAAATGTGATGCTAATTGCTATGTGGCAGTAACTTGCATTCTTCTAAAGGTTATTTTACCCAATATGCTCACAACTCGCTCTATAGCCAGAACCTAAGAAGTGCCTAAAAAGTCTACAGAAACCATCTTTAAATTCTGTTTTGCTTAGCAAACCTGAAAAGTGAAAGTGAAAGTGAAGTCGCTCAGTCATATAATAAGGCTCAAAATATTAAACATGGTAATCTGTGGGTGTTCAAATCACAAAATATTTTTTTATTGTATATCTAGCAAACTTGAAATTGATTTCTGTACTCATCTTTATGAATGTGTGTAATGTTAATTATTAACACATTATGATCATACTATGCATTTTGCTTTGAAACCTGATTTTCTTCACTTAACCTATTAGAGATATTATAGCAAGAAGCATGTATCTATGTTCTAATTACTAATGGTTTTTACTCATCGCATCAATGAAGCACGACTTGGCAAAGGTCTCATTAACTGTAGCCTAGGTGGCACAGAAGAACACATACATGACATGGAAGACAGAATAATGGAAATCACCCAATCAGAAAAGAAGAAAAAAAATTTTTTTAAATGAAAGCAGTTTCAGGGACCTCTGAGACAACATTAATCATACCAACAAAAGACTGTTCTACACATCTGTGTCTCTTTTGCTGTCTCGCATACAGGGTTATCATTACCATCTTTCTAAATTCCATATATATGCATTAGTATACTGTATCGGTGTTTTTCTTCTATGCAGGATACAAGATGCTTGGGGCTGGTGCACTGGGATGACCCAGAGGGATGGTATGGGGAGGGAGGTGGGAGGGGGGTTCAGGATTGGGAACGTGTACACCTGTGGCAGATTCATGTTGATATATGGCAAAACCAATACAATATTGTAAAGTAATTAGCCTCCAATGAAAATAAATAAATTTAAATTAAAAAAAAGAAAAAAAATCATACCAACATTTGCATTATAGAACCCCCAAAGAATATAAAAGGGACCAAAGAGCATTTGAAGAAATGATGGTTGAACCCCTCTGAACCTGAAGAAGGAAACTGATATCCAGATACAGGAAGCACAGATGGTTCCAAACAGGATGAACCCAAACAGATCCATACCAAGCCTTTTCATAATTAAAGTGGCAAAACTGAAAAATAGAGAGAGAATGTTAAAGGCAGAAAGAGAAAAATAAAAATAAAAATAAGAGTCAGTTACAAGGGAACCCATGACCATAATAGTAAGACTTCTCTGCAGAAATGTTGCGGGTCAGAAGGCAGCAGCATGATCCCTTCACTCGTGAAAGAGGAAGCCTGCAAACTAGGATACCCTGCCCAGCATAATTATCATTTAAAATAGGAGAGAGAAGGAAATTCTCAGACAAGCGGAAGCCAAAAGAATTAGTCAATACTAAACCTATCCTGAAAGAAACATTAAAGGGTCTTGAGATAGAAAACAAAAGGTTACTACAAAAAGAAGTTACAGGGGAGGAAAAATCCACTAGGAAAGGCAAATGTATAGTCAAGGCTGTGGATCATTCATTTAAATAAACCATGACAAGGTTTAAAGACAAAAACTGTAAAATCAACTACAATTGTAACTACAGTACAGTGAAGGGATAAGCATGCATATATAAAATATAACACTGGACACAAAACTATGTGAAAGGAGAGTAAAAAATAATTTTTATAATATGCTTAAAGTTAAATGACAGTTTAAAAGGAGTAGATACAGTTAGATAACACATATGAAGCCTATGCTAACCAAAAATCAAAAACCCTGCAAATACAAACAGATACACAAAAACTAGAGAGAAAAAAATGCAAGCAAAGTAGAGAAAATCATCAAACCACAAGGAAAGAAACAAAAAAAAGAAAAGAACAGTAAAGAACTACAAAAACAAGTAGCAACATGGCAATAAATATATACTTAACAATAACCACTTTAAATGTCAATGGACTAGTTTTTTTCTTTTTGTACTATGAATATGCACATTTGTATATCATTGAATATCTATCTTCACACATTTCTTTTCTTTGCATAAATTTTTAGAATTATTAATAAAATGTTAAGTCTAAGAATGCTGTAGTAATAGTGATATTCATTAGCAGCTTCATGAATGACTTCTAGAAAGGTTGTACTATCCTGCATTTCAACACACTGTGTGTTTGCTCAGTCTCCACGCTGCTGTCAGCCAATCTTGTAAACATTACACACTTGCTAACCTGACAGTTATGTAACCGCAACTCCTGTGTTTTCAGTGGCATCTTTCACTCTTGTTTAGATGCGACATTTCCCACATGCTTCTAATCCATTTATACTCTCTTATTCATTTATACATCTTCATTTACCATGTTTCCCCCTGTTCTTTGTCTTCTTTTCTGTTTGAAATGTAACTTTTAAATTGATATTTTTATAATATTGGGTTGGCCAAAAAGTTTGTTGAAGTATTTTCAAAAACCTGAATGAAATTTTTGGCCAGTCCAATTAAGCCAGTAACATATATATGCTACCAATACTTTTCCTTTTTTATACTTTGTATTTTCACTTGAGGGCATATTTAATTTATAATAAAAACATTTTTATCCATGAAATCTTTCACTTTTTAAAGACTTGCTTGTACATTTGGTTTCATGTTGAAAATAGCCTTCCCCACATTCAGATAATATGATTTTTTTTTTTTGCCAAACAGTGGTTCATATACAATCTATTAATATCATACAGTTAAATTTTTATTCAGAGATTGTAATTTTTTAGTTCTAGGATTTCCATTTGGTTCTTTTTCCTGAAATTTCTTAACTCCTCACTACTTCCATATTTTCCATGTAGGTTTTCTAACATTTTAATCATGCTAATTTTATCATCTAGGTGATCTGTTGTTGACTATGAATCACAATTTCTGTTTTATCATATGCCTAGAGATTTTTTTATTGTATGAAATCAGAAGATGTTTGCTTCTTGGCAGGAACGCTGACAAACCTGGGCAGTGTGCTGAAAAGCAGAGGCATTGCTCTGCCAACAAAGGTCCGTCTAGTCAAGGCTATGGTCTTCCAAGTGGTTATGTACAGTTGTGGGAGCTAGACCATAAAGAAGGCAGAGCACTGAAGAATTGATGCCTTTGAACTACGGTGCTGGAGAATACATTTGAGAGTCCCTTGGACAGCAGGGAGATCAAATCATTCAATCTTAAGGGAAATCAACCCTGAACACTCATTGGAAGGACTGATGCTGAAGTTGAAATTTCAATATTTTGTTCATCTGATGGGAACAGCTGACTCATCAGGAAAGTCCCTGAGGCTGGGGAAGATTGAGGACAGAAGGAGACGAGGGTGTTAGTGGATGAGATGGCGGATGACATCACCTATGCAATGGACATGAACTTGAGATGGTGAGGGACAGAGAGGCCTGGTGTGCTACAGTCCACGGGGTCGCAAAGACTTGGACCTGGCTGGGTGACTGAACAACAACAACAAAGACTGGTAGATGGTAAATCGTGGAACTTTTAAACAGCAGTTATCTTGAGGAGTTTTAATTTGTTTTGTTTCTACTTCCAGTTAAATGCAAGCAAACCCAGTATTACCTAATACTTTATGCTTATTTGGGTTTAATTCTGAGCTGTTCCCTCCTACTGATTTATTTGTGTACTTGGCTTCCAGTAAAAATCTGTTATCTTCCTCTGAAAAGTATTGAGGCTTCCTCCCCCTGCCCGCCCGCTAACCCATATCACCCTCAAATTTTAATTACATTTTAACATGTATTGTCTATCA
Source organism: Madoqua kirkii (assembly GCA_006408675.1). NCBI lineage: Eukaryota > Metazoa > Chordata > Mammalia > Artiodactyla > Bovidae > Madoqua > Madoqua kirkii. The sequence goes on from SJYC01061449.1 coordinate 8,061, forward strand.
AGGTAAAAAGTAAACCATGTTTATTGACAACCACATGTAAAGTGAAAGTTACTATATTTTTACCTCCTTTCTTCCCATCTCCAAGATTTTGTTGAAATAATCTGTCCTTAAAAGAAAAATAAAACCAAAACAATAATGTGAAGAATACAGCATCATTTTTCTATTATTTCACAAATAAAATCATAACATGGTTATAATCAAGAGGAAATATTAAACAGAAATTTAGAAAGCTTATACAAAATAGTTTACCTTTAAAATATCAAAGTCATGAAAATAAGGTAGACTAGGATTTCTTCTAGACTGAAGGAAGCTAAAGAGATGTCATAACTGAATATAATCTGTGGTCTTGAATGGAGCCTTTTGCTATAAGATAAGAACATTGTTAGAACAATTCCAAAACTTGAATTTGGGAGAAGGGTATTCCAGAATTCATGATGCTATTCAGGCAACTCTTCTGAGAGTTGGAAATTATTTAAAATGTTTTAAAAATAAATTAAATGAAAAATTCTAGATTATCATTATTATTATTTTCTTTTTGTATATCACATGTATTTTAATTTAGTACATTATATGTTTGGCTTTTTAAGCTATGTTAACAATTTTAGGCTTACATTTTTTCCATTTCTAATTAATGTTCCTTTATGTGCAATAACTTCAGAAGAGATGAGCAGTTAAAATACTATTTGAGCCATTGTTTGTCTGCTACTAAAGCGAAGAGTGGCTTTTCAGGGAGTATAGCTTTTTTTGCCACAATTGCTGACACTTCTCTTCATCTTCTAGTGTTTATAGAAGAGAAATATGACAAAACAGATAGTTTTGCCTTGCATAAGACTTTTTGACTGGATATTTGAAGACTTTCCCTTTTATGTTTGAAATTCAATTTCCTAGACTATGTCTCATCATTAATTTTCGTTGGCATTTTATGACTCCTTTAATATGAAGACCATCTTTTTAAAACCTCTGGAAATAATATCATATATATTTACATATATAAATGATATACATATATATATACACACACACACACACACACATTATTTGTGACAGTATTTTCCTAAATTTTTCTATCATTAAAATCATTCCATGTTCTTATTTTGAAAAATAGATATACCTCAGTCCAATCCCCAATATACTCAACTAGCATCTCTGAAGACAGGGCTCAGGACACAACATTTTAAATGTGTCCAGGTGACCATTACACTCGTTTACATTAGGGAAATGTTTTGGTATTTTTCATTATGCCTATATTTGATTTTCTGTATCTATCCTCCACATTTTTGTACCCTAGTCCTTTATTTATTTATTTTCTTTATCTTCTCTGAGACCTTCCTGAGCTGCTTTTCTAGTTCACTGATCCAGGTTTTGGTGGTCTCTAATCTGCTGTTCAGTGATTGCTTTTTCAAATTAAATAATCAAAAGTCATCTGAAATAAAGCTGTCCCACTTTCTAATTCTTCCATTTATATGAACACAAGATCACCTTGAGTCCTGTTGAAGAGACACATTAGATTTATTTAAAACTTGGTCATTTTTATTGAAGAAGTCATTTCTGCAGGGGCTGTTTTGTCTGACTTGATTTCTCCATTTGGACAACTGAATCCTTTCCTATGTACCAGTATATACTGTGATTTTATTGTGCTTAAAACCCATGGAGTGATGGACTCATCTACTGTTAGAGATGATATGCCTATGTGTTTATGCAGACCAAGAGGGAAAGAGAAGCACAGATACTTTCTATAGCTTATGTTTGCGTATTTGTTGTAATTACTCAATGAAACAACAAACAAGAACACACCTCACTTGGCTGCACTTGGAATGGATCTTCCTTTGAAAAGGATGGCTACCTTCCCAGAGAGCATAGAGATTCTTAATAAGTAGTATCAGGGAAATAAATAAATGTGTTCTTTTTTTTTTTTGCAAATATTCCTTATTGGAGATGGAGGAAAACAGAGATAAGAGCAAAACTTCTCTGTGTATATCTTTTTAAAAACTTTTTTATTTTATATTGGAGTATAGCTGATTAACAACATTGTGATGGTTTCAGGTGGACTGTGGAGGGACTCAGTCGTACCATATACAGGTATCCATTCTTCCCCTGGACTGCAAGGAGATCAAAACAGTCAATCCTAATGGAAATCAATCCTGAATATTCATTGGAAGGACTGTTGCTGAAGCTGAAGCTCCAATACTCTGGCTACCTGATGCAAAGAGCTGACTCATTGGAAAAGACCCCAATGCTGGAAAAGTTTGAGAGGAGAAGGAGATGACAGAGGATGAGATGGTTGGATGGCATTACTGACTTAGCAGACATGAGTTAGAGCAAACTCTGGGAGATAGTGAAGGACAGAGAAGCCTGATGTGTTGCTGTTTATGGAGGTGCAAAGAGATGGAACAATAACAGCACTCTCCCCCACACTCCTCTCCCATCCAGGCTGCCAAATAACATTGAGCAGAGTTCCCCGTGTTTCTATGTATATATTTATATTATTTTAATTTTTGAAATATATGAAAGCATTATTCATTCAAAACCTATATTAAAATTGTACAAAAATTTAAAGGAAGGTGGTATGCAATCACTCAATTCTAGTTTGTTTAGATTTTTGAAAGGAAACCCAATTTTTAAATATGGGTTTCTGAAAATTCCTATGGGATTTTTCTAATGTGTTAGCTCTTTGTTAAAGTAATTATGCCCATTGGTATTTGCACTAGTCTATTAAGAAGCCCAGTTTCAAATAAGCAACATGGCTAGGTAGAGGAAAATCAGAAAACGTGATCAATAAACTTAGAGCATAACAAGTGTACCAATTTCTGGCACCATGTTTCCTAAAGAAAGACTTTTAATATATATGCTTTATTATCACACATGCCAAGCCTCACACATGATGGAATTTTCAAAGAGCCACATATATTCTTAAAGAAAAACCTCCATCGATGGTAGAGTGAAATACTGAGACGTAAATACTGTATAAGTTAAAGGAATATTGATCTTAAAACACTAGTACAGCAAATAATTGAAGCTTTAGCCTGTATTACCTCCGGCATTGTTCAAGGTTTTGTCTTCATAATGCTCTCCACGTTTGCAGTTAAAGAGTCAAACCCATTAGCTCTTTGTAAAGATCAACTTTGTCAACTTAGTTTTCTTTAAGCACAGATCTCTTTCTTAAGTCTGATTACTTGCTCTGACATAGTTATGACAAAGTACACCATATTATCTGAACACCCATATATAGTAGCTATAAACACCTGCCTCCAAGATGAATACAGGTGCAAAAGTGGCACAGTTCTAAAAAGACCCCAATGCTGGAAAAGTTTGAGAGGAGAAGGAGAGACAGAGGATGAGATGGTTGGATGGCATTACTGACTTAGCAGACATGAGTTAGAGCAAACTCTGGGAGATAGTGAAGGACAGAGAAGCCTGATGTGTTGCTGTTTATGGAGGTGCAAAGAGATGGAACAATAACAGCACTCTCCCCCACACTCCTCTCCCATCCAGGCTGCCAAATAACATTGAGCAGAGTTCCCCGTGTTTCTATGTATATATTTATATTATTTTAATTTTTGAAATATATGAAAGCATTATTCATTCAAAACCTATATTAAAATTGTACAAAAATTTAAAGGAAGGTGGTATGCAATCACTCAATTCTAGTTTGTTTAGATTTTTGAAAGGAAACCCAATTTTTAAATATGGGTTTCTGAAAATTCCTATGGGATTTTTCTAATGTGTTAGCTCTTTGTTAAAGTAATTATGCCCATTGGTATTTGCACTAGTCTATTAAGAAGCCCAGTTTCAAATAAGCAACATGGCTAGGTAGAGGAAAATCAGAAAACGTGATCAATAAACTTAGAGCATAACAAGTGTACCAATTTCTGGCACCATGTTTCCTAAAGAAAGACTTTTAATATATATGCTTTATTATCACACATGCCAAGCCTCACACATGATGGAATTTTCAAAGAGCCACATATATTCTTAAAGAAAAACCTCCATCGATGGTAGAGTGAAATACTGAGACGTAAATACTGTATAAGTTAAAGGAATATTGATCTTAAAACACTAGTACAGCAAATAATTGAAGCTTTAGCCTGTATTACCTCCGGCATTGTTCAAGGTTTTGTCTTCATAATGCTCTCCACGTTTGCAGTTAAAGAGTCAAACCCATTAGCTCTTTGTAAAGATCAACTTTGTCAACTTAGTTTTCTTTAAGCACAGATCTCTTTCTTAAGTCTGATTACTTGCTCTGACATAGTTATGACAAAGTACACCATATTATCTGAACACCCATATATAGTAGCTATAAACACCTGCCTCCAAGATGAATACAGGTGCAAAAGTGGCACAGTTCTCTTTTGCCTCTGATTTTTCTGTTATGCATGTTAGTCTGAAGTCAAAAAGAGAGTATTCATTGGAGGAATGACAGGACATGAATTCACTGCTATTAATTGCCTTACCAATAAAAACACCAACACTTTTTCTCCTTTGAAAGACAAATCAAAAACAGTCTCCATTTTATAAAAGACTTCTTCAGAAGATGATATTAAAAAAATATCAGAACATAGGCAATTGCAATTCTGCAGAAGAAATAGTTACAGCTTCTCATTGTGAAAATATTTGCAGATTTAATTTGAAATAACTTAGAGTGAAAACAATGGAAGTATATTGGTCAATAGAAGGCATGAGCAATGTTTCACATTATTTAGCATAAAATAAAAATAGTCCTTTTGGTGATGGAGCTTTCTTGAGATAATCTTTTTTGGAATGAGTAGCAGGCTGGAGACAGAGAGGCTGAAACAAGACACCCATTAGGGTGTCTGGCCCATAGCAACATAGCACACATTCATTGAATCAGAATCAGAGTCAGGGTCTGGATCTGTCAATCATCTCCTTGTGATCTTGGATGTTAAACTCTCTAACACACAGCATTCTCAGCTGTCATGGTGCATGCCTCCCAGAATACCATGTCATAGTGTATACAAACATTTGAGTTGTTTAGAGGCAATATATTATCCCAACAGTTTACTGTCTGCTTTACTTATAAATTACTGTCTTATTTTGAGATATCAGAGGCCATACTGGAACAAGCCCAATGTTCAGTTATTTGCTTAAATTTACATGCTTGTGTGGAAAAACATTAAAATAATTGATAGGATTCCACCATTATGTAGATAGACAAAAAATAAATTGAATTCTGCAGTTTTCTCTTTGTTTCAACAGGATTCTCAAGCTGCAGGTAACAAAGGGCTTCCAGGAGTCAGTTTAGCCCCTAAGCAGACAGAAGCAGGATGGGAGTGAGGGTCTCTGCTGGGATCTGGCTGTCCCTGGGATGGGGTCTCTGGATCCTACCCACACACACAAAGCTGAGCCCCTTCTTTTATCCAACAGCACCCCACACTTTGCTTTGATTTTCATAGTTTCCCAGATCCTACCCATGGCTGCCATCCACACCTCTTCTGAGCCCCAGTTTTCCTGAATTGGGCCCTGGGGCCTGGCCCTACTTTCTTCTTTCCTTCCTCCTAGCAAAATTCAAACTCTGTCCTCTTACTCACCCTCCTTGCTCTCCATCCATCCAAGCCCAGACCGTGGGCAAAGATGTGACTCAGCCTAAACTCACCTGAGAGCGATACATCACTGCTTGTCTAACTACTCATTAATTGACCCAATAATCATCTCAAACTCACTCAAACTCCAAGGCTCTTGAGTCCTTCCACTGACAAAATTGAAGCAACCAGAAGAGAGCTTCCAGCTCCTTCCTTCATCTGCAACCATGGGTTCTGCCTTCTCATCTAGGAACGAGCTATCCCTGCCCCCATCCAAAGCCAGGACATCCACCTGAACCCCATCTCCTCTTTCCTCCTTGAGGGCATGGTTTTAGAAATTCTCTTCTGTGTCTCCAGCATCAGTATATTTTCTCTGCTTGTCTAGTAGCACTAAAATGCACTATTATTTCTCCCGTACTGAAAAATTAAGGTTTTTCTTTGTCTACCTATTGCTGGATAGCACCATACTACTCTGCTCTCCTAGAGCAAAATTCCTTCAGAGCACTATCTACACTGCCTTCAACCGCCCTCCGAATATCTCTCAGTGTATTCCAATGTGTCTTTTATGCCCAAACCACTCTTATCTTGCTCACTTGTAACGTCCACATTGCCAGTTTCTCAATCCACTCCCTCCTCAGCTGATGGGCATTTGACATGGGTGTGTACCCCCCCTCCTGGATACACGCCAGTGGAAGAGTTATCTGTCATCTGGAATGAGAAAACTCAGGGACTCTTCTGCATTCTTTCAAGATATATCGAGGCTTTGACTATTCTCTCCATTCCACTGCTCCTGCTGTTGCTGCTGCTAAGTCACTTCAGTCATGTCTGACTCTGTGCAACCCCATAGATGGCAGCCCACCAGGCTCCCCTGTCCCTGGGATTCTCCAGGTGAGAATATTGGAGTGGGTTGCCATTTCCTTCTCCAATACATGCATGCATACTATGTTGCTTCAGTCTTGTCTGACTCTGCAAGTCAGACAGGCAGGATTCTCCAGGCAAGAATACTGGAGTGGGTTGCCATTTCCTTCTCCACCCCATTCCACTGCTGACATCCAACTCGAGGCATCATCACCTCCCTCTTGGATTTTTGTGATGACCTCCTAAAAGGGTCATACCACCCTGCCACATTACAATCTGTTTTCAACATCAGCTTAAGCAGTTCCTCTAAAATGAAGTCAGATGATGTCTCTATTCAAAATCTTCTGTGGTTTCCAGTCTTACTCAATGTAAAACCAGAGGCTTTAAGGTCCTTTGCAAGTGCCTATAGGATGTGATTGCCAATTCTGACACCTAAGACACCCCAACACCTGTTCTGCTCCAGCATATGAATTGCATAGTTTTTCTCAAACATATTGCCCAGCAGAAATCCTCTCCCTTTATGGTGCCCCTTTCTTCTGATAGCTCACTTCCACCAACAGTTTTTTGTGGGTTTATCTGCTTGGAGAAACCCACAAACATGCAGAACCCCAGCTTCAAGTGAGTCTGTAGGTGTGATTAAAGCCACTAGCTTCTGTGGTGTAGCAGGGGATGGAATGGTGCTCAGTGGCCCAATCTGGTTAATATGCCATAGGAATGGAAAATCAACTAGAGGTTAGTGGAGAGAAAATGTGGAAATTAGTCATAATGTAGTCTACATCAATGCGAGAAAATATAGAGGATGCCTTTGGGCACAAAAATCAATAAAGTAGCATATTTATATTAAAATCAATAACATTAATTACACATGATAATTTGAATAGTATTGTACATAAATCTTACATGAATCATACGAACAGAATACTAGATGTAGTAGATCCTTTATACAATATACATGCTGCCTCACCATTTACCAAAGTGAAATATAAAATTTCCATTTCAAAATCTCACACAATTTTAAGAACTTTTTCTGGTGAGATCTTTTAATGTGGTTACTTTTGGGTGTGAAAAAAAAAAAAAAAGGTTCCTAATTAGTGACTCCATGCTACATGCCCAACGAGAAAGAGATTCTAAGAACTTGGTGTCTCTATTCACAAGACTATTAAAAATATATATATTTATTTATTTTAATTGAGGGTTAATTATTTTACAATATTATATTGGTTTTGCCATATATCAACATTCTTGATTCTGCTTTAATGCTGCCTCACCATTTACCAAAGTGAAATATAAAATATCTATTTCAAAATCTCACACAATTTTAAGAACTTTTTCTGGTGAGATCTTTTAATGTGGTTACTTTTGGGTGTGAAAAAAAAAAAAAAAGGTTCCTAATTAGTGACTCCATGCTACATGCCCAACGAGAAAGAGATTCTAAGAACTTGGTGTCTCTATTCACAAGACTATTAAAAATATATATATTTATTTATTTTAATTGAGGGTTAATTATTTTACAATATTATATTGGTTTTGCCATATATCAACATTCTTGATTCTGCTTTAAATGAAGAGATTTTGGTTGTTCAAAATAAAGCACAATAAGAGTATATTAAATGAAAGTGGGCAATACATATTAGCCTTTTCTTCATGACAAGCTTAATAGTTCAATAATTCTAGGGTCCAACAGTAACATCAAAGTCCTGACTCTGCTATGAAGGCCTTACTTTCTGCTGTGGCTGCTTTTTCCCCCACCATCACACAGGTCCTTTCAGATTCCAGTCCATCACTGATGGAACTGCCAACCCAGCTCAGAAATGTTTTGCTACTGGATTATTCCCAGGATTTTCATGGCACTTTCCTTGGAAATTGGTTTGCTGCTCTGTTCAATATTTTCTATACAGTCCAGACAAGCATCATTCACAATGCTCGATCTCAAATTTATTTCATGCATTCTTTTCCCTGGAACCAGCAGAAATAATTTAAGTAAAATTTCTCCATTATTTTCTATAGGATAGGATGGCAGCCCCTTTGGCTGTACTTGCATCCTAAAAGCTATTTTATTTTTCTAATGTTTATAGTGTCTTAAACATAGTTGAATGAATACATGTTGATGTTAATAATGGGGAAATTGAAGAAACTTGCTTTGGTGGCTTCATTGAAAAAAATAAATAAAAATGAGAAATTCTCAGCTTAACAAGTAATGCTCCCTGGAGTTTTTGCTAACTTTTCGCCTGTTAACTACAGTTGCTGATGAGTGTTAAAGAAAATAATTGGTAAGCATTTATTATGCATTCTCTAAATAAGGACATTTTGGACAAGGAAATGCAGATAGTAGGGATATATTTGTTGCTACTTAGCAATGAAGGGAGAGAAATAAACCCCGGCAAAGGCAGTGCTTTAGGAGATAAGAAATATTCCTGCTTTTGAAGGCTCTGAAAGTACATATCTGGAAGAAGAGGATTCTAAGCCCAAGGAAGGCAGTGGCTGTAGAGTTGTCTGAAAGTTGGGGTGAAAGTTGTTCAAGAAGTGATAATCAGAGAGGCGATTTTTGACTGTAACTGTGATTGATGTATCAGTTTAGCAGATTAGAACTGGAAATTCAATTTAAATTCTGATCTGAGTCCTGAGTAAAAAGCTAAGGAATTTAGACATCATATTTAGACATTTATAAATGGAGGTCATGAACTAGTGGTCTGAAGGTTTTAATAGCAGCAAATGTTTTCCACTTGACCTCACTTGATGGTTTCTGAGTTTGTAAATACTTCTCTGAATCCTGGAGAGCCATTTAAAGCATTTTCATAAAAGAGTAACACATGGATTATTGTAGTTTCAGAAGAGGAGTCTGATTGTGGTGTTCAATAAGAACAAGGCAGTAGATAAATTGGAATGAAGGAAATTTACTAGGAGGTGTCAATGGCAATTTAAGGAAGAAATGATAAAAGCCTGAGCCTGCAAGAGAATGTTTACAGAAAGAACAGGGGAATTCCTGAGAGCAGTCTCTTTAGTCTCTTACAAATAGTGACAGAACATCTAATGCTGCGGTCAAAAGTCTCTGCCCTAAGAGAGCATATAATTTACTGTGGGAGACAGACTGTAATAAAATAATAACACAAATAATTACAAAATTGTCAATATTATAAGTACTTCAAAGTGTAGAACATGCTTATAGTTGGGAGATTTAACCAAGTAAGATTAGTGAGGCAAATTTCAATTAACACCTGAATTTAGATCTGGAGGGTCAGCTGGAATCAAATACAAAGAGCTGTTAAAAGGGTAGGAGATAGAGCCAATGAAATATCCCACGGTGGGAAAAGCATAGCAAGCTGTGAACACTGAGGGAAGGTCAGTGTGACCCAGTGAAGACAGGGGGTACACCCACTCATGGAGGGACGAGACCACGCAAGTGCTCATGAAGGATACCAGACTTAACCATAAGCAAAACTGGAATTTGATTTGAATTTTGGATGCAGTTGGGGGATAAAATGCAGTTGCATTTTAAAAGAATATGCTGGCTGCTGCAAGGGATAATGAATTACAGGAAGGCATGCAAAAGGATTTAAGCCCCAATGCTGCTTTAAACAGAGAGAGAACGCATGGGTGAAATAAGATATTTAAGCATTTCCTAGAATATATTTCACAAAACACCAATGCAAAATGTCCTAAGGGGAAACTGTCCCATGGTCCTGTAACTTTGAAAAATGGTCCCTATTATTATACCTTTCTTAGAAAACTGCAGTGAATGTAGCATATTAAAGCTTAGTGCTATGAAAGAATCCAGCTAGAAAATAAAACAAAGTCTGTTTACGTTTGCAAGACCGAAAATATCACAATTGCATCTACCTTTGAAATTTGTTGCACACAGAATAACCTCTTAGGAAATATAGATGTGGACTATTTACCTATAGACACGGAACTGGATTTTAGTCAATGGATCTGACAAATTTTTCATATTGATATTATAAAGAAATATTTTTTCTACTTCTATTTTTAAGAATAATATTGTTGAGAGAAAAATGAGAATAAAATTTAGCCCATTAGGCTGCTGTGCTCTGCTCAGTCACTCAGTCTGTCCAACTCTAGCTCATCAAGCTAGATTCTCCAGGCAAGAACACTGGAGTGGGTTGCCATGCCCTTCCCCAAGGGATCTTCCCAACCCAGGGATCTAATCCAGGTCTCCTGCCTTGCAGGTGGATTCTTTACCTTCTGAGCCACCAGGGAAGACCAAGAATACTGGAGTGGGTAAGTAATTTATCCCTTCTTCAGGGGAACTTCCTCACCCAGGAATCTAACTGGAATCTCCTGCTTTGCAGGCAAATTCTTTGCCAGTTAAGCTACTAAGGAAACCCCCTCCACTATGCTACTGCGCTACATAAAAATGAAATAATTGCAGAAGTATAAGGAAATTTAATACTAGTGATGTGTTTACTTCTAAGGAATGATTGTGGGGGGGGAAGTAATTTTAAATAACACATTTAAAACATAATTATTACAAAAATAAATAAAAATTTAAAACTCAGTTATTGCATGATCATAAAAACAGGCAATGGAAGTTCAGGCAGCATCGAGCCATGCCTCTTTCAATTTATGCCCTGCTCAGCAACCTCCTGTGCTGAATCACACTACTGGTGACCAACAGTGCACAGTGGGAGTTGCTGTAAATTTCAAGGTGAAGTTATAACAGGCACTGCAACTTCCATCTTAGGCGTTTGAGTTCTAAGATGGTTGCTTACTCTAGCAGGAAGTCAGTGACTGCACCATGAGGACACTCAAGCTGCCTGTTGCAGAAACCTGCGTGGAAGGAGCCAGCATTAAAGTGCCAGCTGAGTGAGTCCCGACCCCAGGCATGCTTTGATAATACTGCAGCTGCTGCTGGCGTCTGATCGCCACTTCCTGCAGTCCTCAAGAAAGAACTTACCCTATAGAGCCCTTTTCAAATCCTTGACTTAACAAAAACCATGAAAGATAACAGGTTATGTAATAGAGAAGAAGCTTTGTGTTCTAGTATGAGTTTATCACTAAAGGGAGATTGCCTATAGCCTTAAAATGGCCTGTCTCTGCAAACCCTTCCTCCTCAGTAATAAACATGAGCTAGAATACCTTGTTAAGCTCACAGGAAACATCCTGACCAGGTCTACCTGTCAATGGCTGCTGGAAGGATGCGATGCACACATTTCTTCCAGAGGTTGACTGGAATCAGGAAATGTTTGACTTTATTCCCTCTTCTTTTAGTATAAAAGGATCCTGCATTCTAACTCAGGCAAGATGGTTCTTTGGGACGTGAGTCCACCATCTTCTTGGCCTGCTGACTTTCCGAATAAAGTCTATTCCTTGACACAGTAACTCATCTGTTGTTTTATTGGCCTGTTGTGTGGGGAGTAGTACAAGCTTGAACTCAGTAAAAATTACTATCATTTTATACCACTAAACTTTGTTTAGTGTTTTGAAAGCAGTAACAATAATCTAACATCTGAATTGCTTTAAATGATATTTTCTTATAAATGCAATCACAGAGCTATACTTTGCCAATTACGTGTTAATTCTTATAGAAGCATTTTATTTGCCTTCTAACTTAGCTTATACTATGCTCTTCAGAAACAAAGCTCCATAGGTTCACCTGATCATCTGCAGGAAAATAATTTAAGACCTCATTATATAGCTCATAGGGACTGAGAGATAATACCCCAAATGCTAATGTATAACCCTTCCTCTTTAGTGGAGGCATATTGTCACAGAAGTGGATTTTTAGAAGACTGTCAAATCTTGAATAGGATAACCTTTCCTGATGATAAAAATGATTTAAAGTCTTTGAAAACTCTGCTAGCCATTGTGAATGGAGTGAAATTTTTCACAAGGTGAAGAGAATGAATCTCATACTTTGCAAGGTCTTTCCCTTAATAACATTCACCAAACTATTCCAGTCCTAAGTTCTATATCCCTTACTCAATTAGGGATAATAACAAGTCTAGAGTAGAGTCTAGCTCATTTCCACAATCTCGACATGTCACTCTATTAGTTTCTATTTTCTTCCTCACTTCTTACCTGATGTTCCTAACAGAGAAAAAAGGGCTTCAGCTTTTTTCTTTCCTTCCTCTTTTTTCCCCACTCCCAACCACTTTAGGAAGTCTTATTTGAGTAAGAATACTGACCCAAATCAGACACCTCAGCAAAATATGAGAAATCGTAACTACTGACAATCTGTAAGTAAAACCATCCTTTGAATAATTGAGATTTGACTACTTTAAAGTATATGGTTTAATAAATTACATACATTTTACAATTACATGGTGAATGTGAAGAAAAATTGGTAATGATATACTGTCTCCCCACCCCACTCCCCTAAAAAACAATTCACCAAGATAGAAAGCATGGTTTATTTTAACATAAGTATAATTACTTCTAAACCCTAACATTTTGTTGGTAGTTACATTATGATCCCCAAGCCAGGCTTCAACAGTACCTGAACGAAGACTTCCAGATGTTCAAGCTGAATTTAGAAAAGGCAGAGGAACCAGAGATCAAATTGCCAACATCCACTGGATCATAGAAAAAGTAAGAAAATTCCAGAAAAACATCTGCTTCATTGATTATGCTAAAGCCGTTGACTGTGTGGATCACAACAAATTGTGGAAAATTCTTGAAGAGATGGAAATACCACCACCTTACTTGCTTCCTAAGAATGACCTCCTATGCAGATCAAGAACCAACAATTAGAACTGGACATGGAACAACACACCGGTTCAAAATTGGGAAAGGGATATATGAAGGCTGTATATTGTCACCCTGCTTATTTGACTTATATGCAGACATCATATGAAATGCCAGGCTGGATGAAGCACAAGCTGGAATCATGATTGCTGGGAGAAGTATCAATAAACTCAGATATACAGATGACACCAGCCTTATGGCAGAAAATGAAGAGGAATTATAGAACCTCTTGAAAGTGAAAGAGAAGACTGAAAAAAGTGGCTTAACACTCAACATTGAAGAAACTAAGATCATAGCATCCAGTCCCGTCACCTCATGGCAAATAGATGGGGAAACAATGGAAAAAGTGACAAGCTTTATTTTCTTGGGTTCCAAAATCCTTGTAGATGGTGAAATTAAAAAATGCTTGTGTCTTGGAAGCAAAGCTATGACCAATCTAGACAGCATTATTAAAAAGCAGAGACATTACTTTGCCAACAAAGGTCTGTCTAGTCAAAACTATGGTTTTTGTAGTATGTATGGATGTGAGAGTTGGACTATAAAGAAAGCTGAGTGCAGAAGAACTTATGCTTCTGAACTGTAGTTTTGGAGAATATGCTTGAGAGTCCCTTGGACAGCAAGGAGATCAAACCAGTCAATCCTAAAGAAAATCAGTCCTGGCTAGTCATTGGAAGGACTGATGCTGAAGCTGAAGCTCCAATACTTTGGCCACTAATGCAAAGAGCCGACTCATTTGAAAAGACCCTGATGCTGGGAAAGGTTGAAGGCAGGAAGAGCAGGGGATGGCAGAGAATGAAATGGTTGGATGGCACCACTGACTCCACGGACATAAGTATGAGCAAGCTCCAGGAGTTGGTGATGGACAGGAAAGCCTGGAGTGCTGCAGTCTATGAGGTCACAGGAGTTGGACATGACTGAGGGACTGAACTGAACTGAAAAATAGGTTCAGTTTTATGCATCTTAAAATCATCTTAACTAAGCAACTCTGTGAAAATCTTATATTGGGCCTAAGATTGAAAAACAGAGTTTTATATATTTTTAATTATCAAAAAGATATTTTACTTGGTCCTAAGTTTGAAAAAATTTGATATAAAACAGAGTTTTATATATTTTTAATTATCAAAAAGATATTCTACTTGGTCCTAAGTTTGAAAAACTTTGATATAATTTCTAATTATAAAAAAGATATTGAACTTCCAACGTCAGCTCTGACATGTGAAGAACTTGGAGGTAATTGCTCTGATTCTTACAAGAAAAAAGCCAAACAACCTGAAAATTAGTAAATTTTCATTGATCCATTACACGTTTGAGGTCACAGGGCAAACCACAACCTCAAGATCTGGAGAAATAAGGTGAATATAGAAAATCACAGATGAGACCAATTCACTTGGAGCAGAAGTAGCTGAAACCATAAATTCATAGAAGCAGTTAAATGGTAATTCTGGTGAGTTGCTGGAGGCTGAGTGTGGACAAACTTGAAGAGAAGAATGCCTAACACAAATTCACAAATTTTACTTCCAGGAACCTCAGCAGGTTCTTGCAGGGAAGGTTCAAAGAAAACACATTTACATTTCTGAAGAAAGAGGAGGAAAGTAACCATTCTGAAATATCTTCTGAGTTTTCCCCATAACAAAGGGCTGCTCCTCAAGGATAAAGACTTTATAAGCTTCTTATCCTACTTGGAAGAAGGGCATTGACCCAACTCCAGTCTCCTCTACCCTTCCTGTCTTACCTGAGGGATGAAAAAAGAGCGAGGGACACCTGTGAAGGTCACAGCTCAGGGACACATGCCCACTGAAAGACTGAGGTTTAATCACAAAATTATAGGCCTTCTCCCCTCCCTTAAACCTACCACCTCAGCAAAGCTCCAGTGCATAAAACAGTGGACCACAGGCAAAAAAGCTACAAGCAACAGACTCTATTTAGGAGAAGTTCTTAAGGAAACAAACAAAAGAGGGAGAGGATGGGACAAAACCAAGGATATTAGAGGAAACTGAAGACTTTGGAGCCTGCAACTACAGCAAAAGTTAAAGCCCAACACCTAACCTGCTTAACATAAAACCATAGTAAATTACCTGACACGTTATGTTTGACTGTCAACAAAAAATTATGAGCCATACTAAAAAATGAGAAACAGAATAAAGAGACAAAGATTAGAACCAACTCAAATATGACAGATTTTGTAATTATCAGATAACTTATTTAATGTCAGGATAATTACTATGTTAAGGACTTATTAGGAAAAAACTAGAAAATATGCAAGAACACATGGGCAAAGTAAGCAGAGAGATGAAACTCTAAGAACTTATCAAATGGAAATACCCAAAATCAGAAGCACTGTAACAAAAATGCAGAAGCTTTTGATGGGCTCATCACTAGATTGAACATGGCAGGGGAAAGAATCTGTGAGCTTAAAAATATGTCAATAGAGACTTCCAAAACAGAAATGTAAAGATAAAAAAGAATGAAAAAAACAGAACAGAACATTTAAGAACTGTGGGTCACTTTAAAAAGGTATAGCACACACTATGATCATAAGGAAATATCAGAAGGAAAAGAAAGAAAGAAGCAGAGGAAAAGAAAGAAAGAAACGACTTGTGTTGTTACCTCACTTTTGTCTGATTCTTCGTGACCCCATGGACTTAGCCTACCAAGCTTCCCTGCCCATGAAATTCTCCAGGCAAGCATCCTGGAGTGGCTAGCCATTCCCTTTTCTAGGGAATCCTTCCCAATCAGAGACTGAACCTGGGTATCCTGCATTGCAATCAGATTCTTTACTGTCTGAGCAGTGAAAAATTCCCAGCATTAGTAATACCAAACCACTCATGCAGGAAGTTCAGAGAACACAAAGCAAGGTAAAATAAACAAACCTAGATTTTTCATATTAAAATTTCAGGAAACCAAAGACAAGAAAAATCTTAAAACAAGTCAAAAGTCAAGATGTTAGGAGAAATACTTAATTATAGTGAAACAATGATATGAACTATCTTGAACTTCTTGTCAGAAAATATGTATCAAGGGGAGAGCAGAATGCAATATCTACAGTGCTGAAAGGAATAAATAAAGCCTTTCTGAAACAAATAAAAACTGCCTATGAAAAGTATTAAAGGAAGTTCTTCCTGAAGGAAGAAAATAATATAGGTCAGGAAATATGGATCTACATAAAGAAAGGAGGAGCATAAAAGAAGGTAAAAACCTTTTAGATTTTTAATTTTTCTTATTATTAATTGATCTAATCAATAACTGTTCAAAATAATAGCATAGGGTGATGGTAGTATATGGATAAGTGAAATGGGCAGCAATGTAGTATGGGTTGGGAGGGAGAAGTTGGGGATATTCTCCTATAAGTTACCTGTGCTAGCCTGAAGTGTTACAACTATTTTAAAGTCGACTTAGATGAGTTGTATACATATGTTGAAAATTGTAAGGCAGCCACTGAATTTGTCTTTTATGTAATTGATGTGGTAAGACAGGAGAAAAACGGACTTGAATATAAAATGCTCAATCCACACTGGAATGAATGAATGAAGTGGCTCAGTCGTGTCCAACTCTTTGTGACCCCATGGACTGCAGCCTATCAGGCTCCTCCATCCATGGGATTTTCCAGGCAAGAGTGCTGGAGTGGTCTGCCATTTCCTTCTCCAGGAGATCTTCCCGACCCAGGAATCGAACCCAGGTCTCCCACATTGTAGGCAGACGCTTTACCATCTGAGCCACCAAGGAAGCCTATCCACACTAGATATGGCAGAAAATAAGGAGAAGAAATGGAATCCACTCCAGTATTCTTGCCTGGAGAAGCCCATGGACAGAGGAGCATGGCAGGCTATAGTCCATGGGGTTGCAAGAGTTGGACACGACTTAGTGACTATACCACCACAAGGAAAGAAAGAAAACTAATATAACAAAGAGAAAACAGTTACAAATGTGGTAAATAATAATTCTATTATATCCACAATCAAATTATATTTTGTCTAAATACAAAATGTGAGTAGTCTAAAGACACCAATTTAAAGACAGAGAATGGCAGAGTAGACTTTTAAGAAAATGATCAAACTATCTATTATCTTCAAGAAACCCACTTATGTTAAGCAATATGTTGAAAGTAAAAATAAACTATGCTAACACTAATCAAAAGAAAGCTTGAGTAGCTATATTAATTTCAGACCAAGCCAACCTCAGAACAAAGAAAATAATCAGGGATATAAACAGACATTGACATAAAGATAAGGGGGTTAATTTGTAAGAAAACCTAACGGTCCTAAATGCAAATAAACCTAACAACAGAGCAACAAAATACATGAGAAAATGTCTGATAGAACTTCAAGGAAAAATAGACAAATCCACTATTACAATTGGAGATTTCAACATCCTTCTTTCAGTAATCAACAGATCAGCAGGCAAAAAATCAGTAAGGATATAGTTGAACTTAATAGCACTTTCTATCTCTAGATGTGTTCATAATTGACATTTATAGAATATTCCATCAAAGAAGAGAAGAATATACATTCTTCTCAAACTGATATGAAATCTGGCTAAAGACAGGAAATGTTCTGGGCCATAACTATACCATAAGAAATTTAAGAGAGGAGACGGAAAAAGATGGCAGAGGATTAGGACGGGGAGATCACTTTCTCCCTCACTACTTCATCAAAACAACATTTCAACGCTGAATAAATTCCACAAAACA